>PVJH01010963.1:5248-71241 GCA_004026705.1 Nesogale talazaci
ATTGGTCACCCCTTTACAGGGGAGTTACAGGGAGGAGACAGACCAGTCGGGGGGCAGCCAGGCAGTGATGATGCATACCAGTTTCCTCTAGTTCCTGAAGCCTTCTTTCCCATTTCCCAACAATCATGGTCCCAACTCTACCTTGCAAGTCCAGATGGACTGGAGAAGTCACACTGGCATAGAGGGGAGCTAGAGATATGGGGAAACCAGGATGGATGGGCCCCTTCGGGCCAATGGTTAGATTGGAGATACTGGAAGGGTGGACAGAAGGGGGGGGGGACCAATAGCAAGAATATATACACAAGCTCTTATTTGAAGGACGGGCATCAATGGAGTGGGTTGGGGGAGAGGTCTGGCAGTGTACAATATGACAAAACAATAACAATGTATAAAGTATTGAGGGTTGGAGGGGAGGAGAGACCAGGGGAAGAGGGGAAGGAATGGAAAAGCCGATACTAGGGGCTTAAGGGAAAAAGTGGATGATTGGAGAACAATAATAGAAGTGGGCATGAGAGGGAGCTTGACAAGTATGCTCATTTATATATTGTGAAAAATGATGTATGAGCCCTCAATAAAATGATTGGAAAAAAATTATTCTTCTGTTTGTGTTTTAAATGATGTTCTATATATAAAATTCAGACTATATAGAACTATAGAGTCAGTAACTTAATTGATAATTGACTAGGTCATAACTCAGAAGGATTGGGGGAGAAAAGGGAGGTTAATAACAGTGCATACAAGAAAACATTCTGAAATTGATTGTGATGATGATTTCAGAAATCTTAATATGACTGAACAATTGTATATGTGAAATATATGCCAATAAGACTACTTTTTTTTAAAAAAAGAGCAGAGCAATAATCTAGTCAACATAGCTTTACTGCAACACTATCTGCCATGTTTCACTCAGCTATCTCTAGGAGCCTTGGTTGCAGAGTGGTTATGTCACAGGGGCGGTTCTGTCAATGCAATCAGTTACTCGTGGTTCATCAAGTTCAGTTGTGAAACTTTTGTATCAAACCTGAGATGTACATGCTTTCATCCTCCATCACGATGTCCTCAGTGCATAGCATGCTTATAAAACATGGTTATTATTTGTTACCATCGAATATGCCACTACCTCACGATGACTCCAAGCGCATTGCAATAAAATGCTACCCATCTTCATGACTGGCTCCAGGTTGAGTTTTCATGGGGGTGATTTCTGGAAGTAGGTCACTAGGTCTTCTGAGTTCATCTTCATCTGAAAGCTGTTCAGCATCATAAAAACACAAAACCCTCCACTGAAAGATGGGCAGTGGCTACAGATTGGATTCATTGCCCATAAATCAAATCTTGGTCTGTCATATGGAGGGTAAGAATTCTGAACACCCACTGTCTCCTAGCAGAAGGTATGGATACGTGAGTCAATAAAGTTGATTTCAATTCATGACAACCCCCTATGGGTCAGAGCAGAACTGTGCTCCAGGGGTTCTCAGAGGCTCATTTCTGGAAATAATTGTAGATCACCGGTGCTTTCTCTCTTGGCACCTCTGTGTGCATCCTTTCCATTGGCAGTCAAGCTCATTTACCGTTTCCATCGCCATTTAAGGACTATAGTGGAAATTAAAGGCTACAGCAGGTATTCACTAAGTATTCTTTCACACAACATCAAATATGTTGAAAGAAAGGAAACATTGGTGTGAATCTGAGTAGAAATTTAAGTGAAGATAAAAATCCATGCAAAAGTACCTCTACAACTGTGGCAGCATCATAGGCCCTTTTCCTTCTGTCTAAATCTTTCTGTTTGCAGTAGAGTATAATGACAAAGTTCTCGTCTATGTGTGAAAACACACACACACACACACACACACACACACCATGGAATGGCGCTAGAAGCATCAACCTTTCATAACTATGCCTTGCTGGTTAAGTATGTCCTGTAGGGGGAGCCATCCACTTTCCCTGTAGTTTCATGCCAACCAGCCTATAAAAAGGGCATTTCTGTTCTCTTAAAAGAAGCAAGTAGTTAGGGGTGTCATTATTTTCACTTGTACCCTTGATTTTGTAGATGTGAAGAAGGCAATTATAACAACATGAATTGTTATAATTCTCTGCTAAAAAATTTTAAAAGTGTGTTAAGAGCAATAGAGACTTTTGTATACCCTTCCCCCTCTGCTCTTGATTGGGATTCAGAAACACAATCATCTTCTGAGAAGTTTTCTGGACAAGGTATGTTCTACAAACCTAACCCTCCCCATGTGCGGGTCCCTATATCACTTATCAATTGGCACAAAACAAAATTTCTCAAAACATACAAGTCTTGGGGGAGGGGTTTGGGAAAGAAGGGGAAATATGGGGGACTGGTACTGGGGTCCTAGGTGGAGGGAGGATGTTTTGCGAGTGATGATGGAACAAATGTGGTCTGCATACAATTGATGTATGTATTGATCATGATGAGAGTTGTATGAGCCCCCAATAAAATGATTTATAAACAAACAAAAAGGAGGGGAAAGAGGAGCTTATACCAAGGGCTTAAGTAGAAAATATTTGAAAGTGAAGTTGGCAAATATGCTTGATATAAATGATGTATGGAATGTTATAAGAGTTGTAAGAGCCCCCAATAAAAAAATTAAAAAACAACAACAACAACATAGAAATCTGAAACAACAACTTTTTCTAACAGGTCTATGGGCTAGTCAAAGAACTTTGTCAATTGGGATAAGGACTGATTAATCTTGACTGGACTAATTTATTCACACACTCATGAACCAGCCACCGAGTTGGCTGGTGGGATGACCTTGTCTAGGTCAACTTGATTCTACGACATGTATTCTTTTGACTGTTAACAATTAAGCTCATAGTTGGTTTTGTAGTTGTGATACGTAGGTTTGTTATGCCAACATAGCCAATGAAAATAAGTGGGTTTGTTGTGACAACATGGCCAATGAAGTTAGGTGGGTTTGTTGTGACAACATGACTAATGAACACATGTGAGACTGATTGAAGGGTGGGGTGTAAATGGCTAGGCAAGCTTCACCTTTCTCTCTCTCTTGCTTTTGGATCTTTGGACCAGTGTCTGCTTTGCTTGTCCTCTGCCTCAATTTGCAAACTTCACTACCCATGTGACACCTAATCCATGGACTGTGTTGCTGTGAGTTGAGGTTCCTTCAAGTCCTGCTTTGCCATGCTACTGGAATATACATCTCTTGAGTTGGGGACTATCTGACCCTGCCATCCGGCTGACTGAGCTGCCTTGCTGTTTTCTGCCTGTGGCCAGATTTCCTCTACAGAGGACTACCTTGTGGATCTCAAGACTTGAGGAACTGCCAGTGTATTAGCTGTCTCACTCAAGTGAGTTGCTCCAAGCCATTCATGCTGCTTTATAGATTAGTTAATTGTTTATTTCTTATGATATATATACATATATATACATACATACATATATATTCTGGTTTTGCTTCTCTAGATAACTCTAACACAGAAATGGTAGCAGGGATTAGTAAGAGAGCAAATTCAGTGTTTAGAGAAGCAAGTAGAAACCCATGCATGCTTTATTCGGGGGACAAAGTTATGAAAATGCCTTAAGGAAGGAGTCATTGGACCTGAGGACTCAGGACGTTGGGACACCAAGATCAATTGATTAGGCATAATCCACAAAGGCAATGATCTCAATCCTACTTTGGTGAGTAGCAACTAGGTCATAAAATGTTATGAGTGAACATCTAAGGTGCAAGTATTGGTCTCTAACTCTGAAATAAAGAAGTGAAGAAAACCATAGACACATGGAAACAAATAGTCCAGTGGACTAATGGATATTGAGAGGCAAGGGAAGTCCAAGGGTGGCACAAAACAACTAACTAAAAGGTAAGAGGTTCAAGTCTATCTAAAGGAATTTCATAGAATGATGCTGTGGCAGTCATGTACTCTGGTGCCAATTTGACTAAGAGTGTAGGGGTGTAGTCTAACCTGTTCTTATTGGAGATAGCCAGAAAGACCTCTGTGTGGGATGACTTTCTCTGAGAATTCTGGGAAACCTTGCAATATTTCCCCTATGTAGATGAGAGACTAGAGACTCAACCTCTTGGAGTCAGTCTACCAACAACACAAGATAGTGGCATGCTGATAGATCCTGAGTCCTGGAGGAGCCGGAGGAGAAGCCACATGGGCTTGCCCTGATGGAAACAGACCTCTGGGGATGGAGAAGCCACAGGGAGATCCCTGTCAGTGTCAGGATGCTTCTACTGCCTCTGGATACACAAGACTGTCTGGCCTGTGACTTTGTAAGTTGAAAGGAGACTTTATAGATTGGTATCAGACATATGGGCTAATATCGGACTTATGACATTGGACTGGAGTGGGTTGGGATGCTTTCTTAATGTTCCATTCCTCTTGTATATAAACCTTTCCCTTATATCCATATGCATGTCTATGAATTTGTTTCTCTAGTCTCCCTAGATTAACATAGATGCTCAATTTCCCAGAAATCAGTCGCTGAAAACCCTATAGATCCTGGAATCCACACTTTCTGGAACCACTGAAGTAGAATGCACCACTGAAACTATTATTATGAGATAACCTTTAAATCATAATATTTAACCCAATATTATCCACAAAAGTTTTTTTTTAAACCAGACAAGCTATCAAAACTCCCTTCCTTCGAGTCAATTGCAACTCACAATGACCTTATAGAAGAGAGTAGAAATGCCTGTGGTGGGTTTTGGAGGCTGTAAATCTTTTCAGGAACAGAAAGTCTCATCTTTCTCTAAAGGAATATATGGAGGATGAAAACTGCTGACCCATACAATATGAATCTACTGTATTTGCAGTTCTTGCAACCAAAAAAGAGGTTATTTTAATTAGAAAAGAACATTTTCATTGAGACTATTATAATATTAATATTCCCACCAGGGCAGTGATGTGATAAAAGGAGACTATTGTAAAATTGATTATGGTAGCTCGAAGTATGGTATACTATGGTACTTGGTCAATTGGCCTCCCTCTCGACCCAAACTGAATTTTCTCTAGGCTTAAATATTTCTCGCTTGTTCCCCAACAGAAATTTCTCCTCTGGATTTTTAATATTGCTGGTGGTATTTTCTTTCTTACTGTCTAATTTTATTTTTGTCTTTATATTACTTTTCTTTATATTTCATTTTTTTTTATTGTTTCTGTTAGGTTTCCCCGTTTATGAAGCACAGAAGGCGTGGATGCAGAAGACAATACCTGATGCAATGATTTATCATGGTGGGAGGTGAGGAAGTTGGAAAATTGGTGAGCGAATAATGAATGCAGGAGGGGGAGGAAGCACTAGAACGGATTGTGATGATGTATATATGATTCTTTATAAAAGCAATTTAACGATGTAAGTTTGTGATATGCGAACTTTCTATCCATAAGACTATTTTTCAAAGGGTCTCTGCTTTAAGCATTTCATTCTATGGGAAGGAACCCTGGTGGCACAATGGAGTAACTATTAGGTTTCTGACTCCAATTGATGGTTCAAACTAGATGTGGGGCAGGACAAAAATGAGAGCATATGTTCCCATAAAGATTTACAGTCTTAAAAACCCCAAGGAGCTATACTACTCTGCCTCACTGAGTGGCTATGCGTCAGAAGTGACCAGAGGGCAGAAAGTGTACATCTAGGATCACAATGAAAATGGCAAATGGAAAGAGTCAACAGAAATTTTAGGGGCAATGAGTTTATGTATATGATGGAGAAAGCACACAGGAAAGGTGGGTGAGAAAGATCATACAAACTCGAAGAATAATTCATTGCCACTGAATTGTAAAAACTATTCAACTGTACGTTTTGCAGTGTACATTTTCAACAATGACAAAACAACAAAATGTTAGGGAACACTAAATTACTCTGACACACCTGGATTCACAAAGAGTCAAGGTTAACTCAAGGGCAATAGGTTTTCATTTTGGCAAAGGTAAGAAGCTCTATACCTGGGGAGCCTAGGGAAGTTTGGCCCTACAATTCTTGAGTCACATTTTAGAAAATGAAGATTAAGAAAACAACCAGAAACAAGAGTAATCTTGTTGAAGTGCAGCATATGAATTGCAAAGGGGCATCCTGAGAGCTGAGATTGAAGAGGCTAATGATAAATCAGTAGAGTTTTGAGGTAAGATGATGATGAGATGAACCTTCCTTTGGAGAGAAAACACCAGTCCAAGGATCAGGCATCAGGGTCTGAGGAAGGTTCTTAAGCCACCTAAGGTATGCAGATAACACAATCTTACTTGTTAAAACAAAAAAGTTTCAACTTTTGGGGCATTGCTGATAAATATCAAACAATACAGAATTCAATATAGACTACATCTTCACATGAAGAAAACACAGATTCTCACAACTGGACCAACAAGCAATATCATGAAAAAGAGAAAAAAAAAGTTTGACACAATTCAAGATTTCATTTTATTTGGATCCACAGTGAATGCTTATGAGGGTAGATGAAATCCAACATCTTGCACTGGGCAAATATGCTGCATAAGATCTTTTTAGAATATTGAAGAGCAAAGCTGTCACTGTGAAGATTAAGCTGCGCCTTACCCAAGCCATGGCATTTTCAAACGTGTCATAGACATATGAAGGCTGGATAAAAAAATAAAGACCAGAGAAGAATTGATGCATTTCAAATTATGTTGGTGGGCAAAAATGCCATCAGAATGGTCCTTTGAAGCAAAAGGCACTGTTTTGGATATATTACTAGGAGAGATGTTCCTGGTAAAGGACATATGCTTTTACAGTGAGTGTCCACAATCTCTGCTCATGGAAGCAGAGATCAAAACACACTTGGCATTAGGTAAATCTGCTGCATAAGGTTTCTTTCGTGTAGTGAAGAGCAATGATGTTACATTGAGGACTAAGGTACAACTGACCCAAACCTTAGTATTTTCAATTGCCTCAAATAAATGTTATGGCAGTCATGTGCTTATGTTAATTTTATGATTGAAATGTAGGGGTGGAATCTAGCCTAATAATCTAGAGATAGCCATTGAGTAGCCAATGAGGCCTCTATGTGGCCATGGCTTTCTCCTGAGACTTTTGGGAAATCTCATGATATTTCCCTTGTGAAGATGAGAAGCTATCTCTCCCAGTTGTTGGGAGTTAGTTTCAGAGACAGTGAATCATGGACAAGAAAAGATGGCAGACTCCGAGAAGCTGGAGGAGCCAGTGGAGAGACCACATGATTTTGCCCTGATGGAGCCAGACCTCTGAAGCTGGGGCGGTCACATGGAGACCTCTGCCAGCAATGAGTTGTTTGTGCTGTTGATGGACCCTGAGCCCTGGAAGCAAGGAGCCATGTGTAGACCCCTGACAGCGGCGGGATTCTGCACCCATTGACCTGTGACTTTGTGAGTCAGAAGGAGACTTTATAGACTGATTTTGGACATATGGGTTAATATCGGACTTATGACTTTGAACTGAACTGGGCTCAATGTCCTGATCCTCTTGTATATAAACCTTTTCCTTATATCTATATGTGTGTCTATGAAATTTGTTCCTCTAGTCTACCTGGACTAACACACATGTGACAATTGGACATTAAATAAGGAAGATTGAAGAATAATGGATGTGTTTGAATTGTGGTGCTGGCAAAGAATATTGAAAGAATCATGACTTTCAGCAAGCTGATGCTCAGGTAAGTGGGCCATGTTGAGAACTCCAAGGGGATTGTTGAGCTTGGGGCCTGGGAGATTGAGTTAAGAAGCTGGGATATATGATTTTAGCCTTGTGGCACCCTGGAACTCATTACAGATCCATATGTTGACCTCCCCAAATCCCTATCCCACTGATACTTACTGAGTAGTTCTGGTGACCTGTGGCCTGAAACCAGGGTTACCAAAGGTGGCATCACCCATAGTGGTGTAGTACCCACAGTGATTGGCACTTGCCCTCCAACTGTCTGTGGCTTTCTCCATAGCTGACCTCTCCCCATCATCTGAGCCCCGTTCTTGCAGCTGTGACCAGAACTGGCCCACGGACTACCTGCAGCTTTCCCTGTAAACAATATCCACAAGATTCTCGCTGTTGCTTTCCCTGCAGCCAGAACCCTCCTCATTATGGCATCCCTTGCAGCCACAACCAGAATGCACCTGCACACAGCTTTTCTCATGACTGGATCCCTCCTCATCATGTGATCCCAGCTCTTCCTGCTGTAGCTGAACCTTGCTTGCTGTCAGTCAAAGACTCTAGTTCCTGGGCCAATATGCCCATGTTCCCTGAGAGGACCACTTGACTTGCCTTCCAATTAGATAATTCCAATTGTCTATGGAGAGACTAAAGCCCTAGTGAGTTAAAGAAATTGCCTGACCCCCAGAGCAGTTGACTCCAGATAGCTCTTAGCTCTAGCCTCTCAGAGAGAAAATTCAGGGCTCCCTGATGCCAAGGAAAATGGTGCCAAGCTACTTCAAAACCACATGCAGACAATCATCGGCATCAATGATCTGAAAAAAAAAACAAGAGAAACAAAATGCAATCCCAGAGGAAGTTCTGAACTCAGTGTCCTTCATAGAAGCAGGAGTTGATCTGCCACAGAAAAAAATCTGTGGTATGCTGTTTGGAGAAATACAGGATATGAGAGTATTAATTCAGAACAAAGGATGAAATAATAGAAAATATAGAATCCAAATACCAAAGGGAAATACAAGGACTAAGATCACATTAACAATCAAAGAACAAGATAAGAAATCTCACCAACAAACTAGAAGAAGTGGAGAACTGTATCAGTGATCTAGATGATAGCCCTGCAGAGTTCAATAAACAGGAAAAGCAGTTCAACAACACAATAAAGAAGTTGAAGAAAATTTGAGAACAATGAGGGATGTTATGAAGAGGAACAACTTTTGAATAATTGGGATACCAGAACAGGACATGGTGAAGACACCAACAGCCAAAACAGCAAATAAACTTCTGGAAGAAAACTTCCACAACATAATCAATGAGAATCAGAAAATCATTTAGGAAGTAGAGAGGACACAAATTAGACTTAACCCAGAATGAATTCACCAAGAAATATAGTACTCAAATACTAAGGCATGAACCATGGCAAATGTCAAGGCATATAGAGTCAAATAAGAGATAAAGATAGGTACTATATTAAGCTAAATTACCCAGCTTGGAGAAAAAGAGAATTTCATAAGAACATCAAGGAAAAAAAGAGGCAGTCATCTATAAGAGTATTCATATAAGAATATGCTCAGATTTATCTGCAGATACCAGGAAGAAGAGAAGAGAGTGGAGTGGCATCTTCTGAGAGTTGAAAGAGAATGACACCAACCCCAAAATCCTCTACCCCACCAAACTATGCATCAAAATAGAGTGAGAGGTAAGAGTTTTCCCAGAGAAAGAAAAATTGAGAGAATATATTAAAAGAAACACAGCACTGAAAAAAACTCAGTACAAGTCACTTTGGACAGAAGCACAAACAGAAGACCACCACTTAACGTAACTCCAGCCAGAACTCAATATATCAAAAACAACCCACAAGATAATAGCTGTCCAAATGAAAAGAAGGCAAGAATGAGTCCCCACCACACACATACACAACATACTGATAAGGATAAGCCAGGAGTTAGGCAAATAGCTAATACAAAAGGTATGAGAGATCAAAGAAACCACAGATGGATATAATAACCCTGAATATCAATGGTCTAATTTCACCCATTAAAAGACATAGGCTAGCAGACTTGATTAGAAAACAACCCATCAATCTCTTGTCTACAAGAAATACATTATAAACCCATAGCCAAAAATATGTTGAGAAGCAAAGGAAAGTTTAACAAACAAACGCCAATTTTAAAAAACCAGACATTGCATTCTGATCTCTGACAAGATTGACCTCAAGTTTCAAGACAAAACAAGAGATAAGGAGATAAGGATGGACACCATATTATGCTCCAGGGATCAGTATATCAAGAAACAGATTATATATATATATATATATCCAATCCAAGACATGCAAAATTTGCCAACCATTTTCTTCAAAACATAAACAATGAGATCAGAGTTTCAAAAAATCATAATTGGTGACTTCCAGCCAATGCTCTCAGAGGAAGATAGATCAATGGAAGAGGAACTAAACAAAAAAACCTACAGACCTAAACTGTCCAGTTAGATACATTGAACTGGTAGACATATTTAGAGCTCTTCACCCAAATGCAAAAAAAAAAAATTACATTCTTTTCAAGTGTAAATAGCATGTATTTGAAAATAGGCTACAGGTTGGGAGACAAGTTGAGCATGAGTAAATTAAAACATACTGTTCACACAGTCGTCTTTCTCCAACACTTATGGAAATGAATAAAAGGAAGATTTAAAAATAAACAAACAAGGACAAGCACTTGAAGGATGAATAACTTTCTTCTTCAAGGTGAAAGGATACTGGCCCAAATTAGATGCAGAATTAGGACGCTTTTAGAAACTGAGAATAAGAGTACAATGTAGCAAAATCTATGGGATACAGTAAAAGTTGTTATCAGGGGGTATTTGACAGTGATAAATGCACATATGAAAAAGAAAGAGAAGCATATAACTGACATGCTATCATGAAACCTCCAACAATTGAAAAACTGTCAACAGAATAATCCCTCTAATATCAAAAGAAAATAATTAACAAAAATCAGGGCAGAGAGAAATGAATGGGAAAACAAAAAATCAATGCTAAAAATAAATGCAGTAAATAGTTGGTTCTTTGAGAGGATAATAGAATTGAAAAACCACTCACACACCTTACCACAAAAAGGAAGGAGCCAACATCAATAGTCAAAATGAGTGATGAAATGGGAGAAATTACAATAGACACCAATGAAATGAAAAGATCAGTTATATGGTACTACAAAGATTTGTACCCCAATAAATATAATAACTTGGAAAACATGGAAAAATACTTAGAAAAACAAACTCTACCTTGATTATCCCACACAGGTGTCAAGAACCTGAAAAGATCCATAGCAAAAGAAGAAACAGGTGAGGTTATCAGGGAACTACCGACTGAAAAGTTCCCAGCGCAGATGGTTTCACAGGAGAATTCTACCAAGCATTCAAGGAAGAGCTAACACCAATTCTACACAATAAATTCTAAAGCATAGAACAGGCCAATGAATTCCCAAACTCATATTATGAAGCTAGTATAACACTGATACCAAAGGCAGACAAGGATCCCACAAGAATAGAGAAGTACAGATTGATATCTCTAATGAACATCAATGCAAAAATCCTTAATAAAATTTTGGTCAATAGAATACAAAATTATAGAGTGAAAAAAATACAAAATTATATAAAATGAATAATTCACCATCATCAATTGAAGTTCATTTCAGGGATTCAGAGATGGTTCAACATCTGAAAGTCCACTTATATCATCCATTACATTGATAAGAGGACAAAAACCACATGATAATATCAACAGGTGCGGGAGGCTTGGGGAAGATGACAGTCAGATAGGTAGCTCATGCCTGGAGCTCAAGAGAGATTGGTGAGTGGGGAAATATGGAGGCCAAATGGTTGTATCAAATCTTCCTGTCAATTCCCAAGACAATTCAGAGCATTTCTCTGACCCAGAAGCTGACTTCTACCCTTTCATCAGCACTCCCTAGGACATGGTCTCTTTTGTGGGGCTCAGAGTGTATACTCTGCTTTGACTGGTACCACAGAGTTGCCAGGTTTATAGTGAAGGCTTCTGCCCTGCCTTGGTGGTCTGTGCAGAAACTCCAACCAGTACTCCCACCCCAACCTAGGGTGCCCTGGGGTCCTGTATGGGCACTAAATGCAGACCCGAACCCCCCATCCTCATCCCCAGGGATTCATACCCCATCATGGAGCCACTCATGGACCAGCCATCCAGCCACTCCTTCTACCCAGAAAGCTCACATCGAGGTACCATAAGGCAGCCAGACACATATCCGAGGCTTTAGCCCTGCCTGCCTTTGTGCTTCCAACAAAACTGCCAATCAGTCCTGCCTCCCCTCTATGGAGAGGACTCAACCCAGAGATTCCCACCCAATGGCTGTGCTCCTCACAGATCCATCAGCTAGCCACCCCCACCCCACCCCCACCCACACATGCAGAAGTTTCTTTTCTGCCTCTTCGCTTTGGGTCTGCCAGGCAGTGAATTACAAGTCTGGCAGAAGCTTTTCAGCAGTGGCATAGGGACCTAAACCACTGCAGCTAGCCTACTACACTCTTCCATCTCCTTGTTCAATCCTTCCTTTCCTTCTGTGCTCTAAGAGAGTGCTGGATCTGCACATAATTGGCAGGCTCTCCCTCCCACCCACCTACCTATGAGAAGTGCTCCTAGCCAGGAACAGATAACCCAATCCTCAACCCACCCACTAAATACACTACCCCACACCCCCTGCAATCAGATCAACACTTTCTATCAGACTTCAGTGGGTACAGCTTCAAACAGCCCCTAAGGAGATCTGAGGGAGACTGGAGCACAAATCATAGATGAAAGCAAGAGAGAAATCCCAGCAGGACAAAAAAGAAGCACAACCCCATAAGGCAGTTGACTGAAAACAGTTGATAGAAACACCAACACCGATCTCCCAAAAAGAGAGTTGAGGACACTGGGACACCAGGGAAAATGAAATATATTCTAATTCCAATAAATTGAACAAAAAACAGCAAGGTATATCCATGGCACCAACAAGAAAAAAAGGAAACAAAATCCAAATTCAGAGGAAGACCTAAACCTAAAGGCAATCAAAGAAAATACAGATGTTGACCTACCACAGAAAGAAGTCTTCAGAATGATGCTTATAAGCATACAGGACATGAGGGAAGCATTACAGAAAAGGATGAAATGATAGAGGAAATAAAGGCCATTCACCAAAGGGAAATGCAAGACCTAAGGGGCAAGCTAACAAAAACTAATAGTAAATGCATGGACTTTACCCAGAGAATGGAGGCAGAAAACAACACCAGTGACCTAGAGAACTTGCAAGCAAAAATTCATGCACATGAGGAAAAAGTCTAACAAGTCAATCAGAGAAGCTGAAGAAAACCTCTAAGTTTTTCTCTGATGCTATAAGAAGGATCAAGAATAGAATGATCAGACTACCGGAGGAATGCACATCAAGGAAACCAACATCCAAAATAGTGATGGAATGTTTGGAGGAAAACGTCCCTGCCTTAATGAATGAAAGAACACCAATGAGATTGATTTCCAAGAAGCCACCAAAACATAAAATTGTTAAACTTTCCAACTATGAGGAAAAGGAGAAAATTGTGAGAGTAACTAGGGAAAAACAGGCAATCACATATAAATGCAAGCAGATAGAATATGCTTAGACCAAAAATTAGAAACCATGAAGATGAGAAGAAAATGGAGCAGCATATTATGAAAATTATAGGAAAACAATGCAAACCCAATAATACCATATTCAGCCAAATTATCTATCAAAGTTGATGAAGAAGTGAAGAGTCTTCCCAGAGAATGAAAATCTCGAAAAATATCCTAAAAGGAACCCAGCACTACAAAAGGTCCTGGCCTACTCAGTATGGGTAGAAGAACAACATTCATCAACCACTGACATGAGACCACCACACAGAAAACATCCACCCAGAGACCATCAAAGGGAAAACAACCAAGATAGCACTGGCTCAGTGCTGGAAAGAAGGCAAGGATGAACCACAAACACACATAACCCCAACCCATGGAAAAGAAACAGATGTAGGAAAACACGCAACACAAGAGCGACAAAATCACATCACAGAATCCACAGATATACAACAACCCTGCATATCAATAGAATGAACTCAGACTTTAGGAAACAAAGATCAAAAGATTGACTTAGGAAACATCACCCTTCGACCTGCTGCGTAAAGGAGACGTATCTCAAGATTAAAGACAAAAACAGGCTGAAAACCAAAGGCTAGAGAAAAACATATCAAGCAAACAGCAATTCAAAAAAGGCAGGGGTTGCAATCGTAATCTCAGATAAAATTGACTTCAAAGTGCAAACCATAAAAAGAGATAAGGAGGGACATGACAGAATGCTCAAGGGAAAGAACCACTAAGTGTTCTAAACATTTACTCACTGAGCAAGCATTCAGCCGAAAATGTCAAAAAGATCCAAAAAATGAACAAAGAAATCACAGCCACAACAATTATAGTAGGTGACTTCAATACACTGCTCTCTGAGAAAGATAGGTTACTAGGAAAGAAACTCAACAAGGAGGTTAAAGATCTAAACACTACAATTAGATGATTTGACTTGATTGATATCTACAGTGTTCTCCACCTAAATTAAAAAAAAAAAAACACCTCACATTCTTTTCAAGCCCTCACAACTCATATAGAAAAATAAACCATATCCTAGGAAACAAGCCAAATCTGTATACATTTAAGACATTGATATCAAACAAACCTCTCTCTTTGACCACTGGGGTCATAAGATTGGAAATAAACAAAAGGAAGATAAAGAAAACAAGAGTAAGCAATTGAACGACAAGTATTTCTTTATTGCAAAAGGAGTGTGTACTGGACCAGATCAGAGAGGAAGTTAGGAAATCTCTAGAAATCAATGAGAATGAGAAGATAGCATACCAAAACTTATGGGACACAGCAGAGGCCATCATCAGACGAAGTTTCATAGCAATAAAAAAGGAGAAGAGACTTATGATTGATACACTGGCACAACATTTAAAGCAACTAGAACAGAGTCAACAAGATAACCCTGCTAATAACAAATAAAATGAAATAATAAAAGGTCTGAAATTCAGGAGAGGGGAAAATAAGAAAAATATGGGAAAAAAATCAATGCTGCTAAAAGTTGGGTACTTCTAAAGGGTAAATTGAAATGACAAACTTCTCAATGTAAACAAAGAAAAGAAGGAACATGTTTCAATAGCAAGGATGAGGGAGGAAAGAAGTGACATTACAATGGTTCCTGTGAAATCAAAAGGATAATTATAGCTTACTATGAAGGACTGTACTCCAAAGAATTAAAAAAAATTGGAAAACATGGCCAAATTCTTGGAAAAGCAATCCCTCCATAAACTACCCCCAATGGTCATCAAAAACCTCAACAAACCCATATCAATTGAAGACATAGACAAGGTTATGAGTGATTACCAACAAAAATATCCCCCGGATCAGAGGGGTTCACTGTAGAATTCTATCAAGCATATGGGAAAGAACTGACACC
Source organism: Nesogale talazaci (assembly GCA_004026705.1). NCBI lineage: Eukaryota > Metazoa > Chordata > Mammalia > Afrosoricida > Tenrecidae > Nesogale > Nesogale talazaci. The sequence goes on from PVJH01010963.1 coordinate 20,393, forward strand.
AATCCTACACAAACTCTTCCAGAACATAGAAAAGGATGGCAAACTTCCAAATTCCTTCTACAAAGCTAAAATAATTCTGATACCTAAACTGGGCAAGGTTCCCAGAAGAATCAAGAACTACATATCAATTTCCTTAATGAATATCAATGGGGAAATCCTTAACAAAATACTAATACAATACAAAAGTTTATAAAGCAAATAATTCCCCATGACCAAGTGGGATACCTAACAGGGATGCAGGGGTGGTTCAACATATGAAAGATCATCCTTGTCTAGTCCCCTTTCTCAGAAGAATCGCTGTCCTCTTTTCTCCATTGACTACCACATTGACTGTTGGTTTTTCATATATAGCTTGTATTATATTGAGGAAATTTTCCTTCCATTCATATCTTCTTGAGTGTCTCAAACAGGAATTGGTGTTGGATGTTGTTGAACCCTTTTTTTGTATCTTTTGATATTATCATGTGGTTCTTATAAATTTTCATTTCAATGTGGCAAATAACACTACTCCTATTTAACATTATACTAGAGGTCCTATCAAACAATATAAGACAATCAAAGGTAATGGTTCAGGGAAGGAAGAAGTGAAACTATCATTATTCACAGATGATATGATTTTATATATGGATAATATCGGACTTATGACCTTAATCTGGACTGGACTGGGAAGTTTTCTTGATATACAGTTGCTCGTGTATATAAATCTTTCCCTTATATGCACATGCATGTCTATGAATTTTGTTTCTCTAGTCTACCCAGACTAATCCAAATGTCAATACTACCTAAGGCAACATGTAAGTTCAATACTACCCAGATTCAAATTCTGACATCTTTCTTCAAAGAATTGGAAAGCAGATTACCAAATTCATATAGGGAGGGAAGAAAAACTGAGAATTAGCAGAGAACTCCTCAAGTAGAAGAACACAATTGAAGGGCCTGCTTTACCTGACTTTAGTACCTACTATACAGTCACAATGGTCAAAACAATGTGGTATTGTTATAGAAAAATGGAAAAGGATATAAAATTCAGAAATACAATAATTAGCATGTGGACAACTATCTTTTACAAGCGACCCAAAAATATCAAATGAGAAGTGGATGCCTTCTTCAATTAGTGGTGCTGCAGAGCAGAAAAGTGAAGCAAGACTCTTATCTCATTCCATGCACAAGAATAAACTCAAGGTGGATCACAGACCTAGAGGTAAAATTCCAAACTATTAGGACTACCAATGAGGGATTGGAACAAATCTGATAACTTTGACTCAGGGAATACATAGGCTATCAGAAATAGAGAGGGTACAAACACAGATGAGGCTCTAGTATGATCAGTGGTATATACTAAAGATAAAACACTTGTGTACATTGAGAGAATTCGCTAAGCGAGAATTAAGAGAGACCACAGAATGAGAAAACATCTTTAGCAATGACACATCAGACAAAAGCCTTATTATTAAAAACTACAATACTCTGCTAATTTACAAGGGGGAAAAATCAATTGTCCATTGAGGAGGGGGACAAGGTCCTGAGCAGAAGTTTCCCAAGGGCAGAAATCCAAATGGCCAATAAATATGAGAACATGTTCCAGATATCTATCTATAAGAGAAATGCAATTTAAAACAACTATGAGATATCACCAAACACCCTCAAAGATAGCCCAATTCAAGAAATCAGAAAGTAACAAGTGTTTGAGGGGCTATGGAGAGAGAGGAACTCTTGCCCACTGCTGGTGGATTTGTAGGAATGTACTGCCATTATGGAACTCAATCTGGCAATATCTAAAACATTTGTAAGTTGAGCCAACACATGATCCAGCAATCCCCCTGCTGGGCATATACTCAGAAGAGACAAGAAACAAAACACAGCCAGATATCTGTGCCCCAGTGTTCATTGTGGCACAGTTCACAATCGCAATGAGTTGGAAACAACCCAAATTTCCATCAACAGATGAATGGATTGAAAAAAACTGGTAAATACATACAATAGAGTATTAACGCATCCCTAAAAAGTAGTGATGAAGGCATGAAGCACGGCAATTCATGGGAAGAATTGGAGGAAATTATGCTAAATTATGTAATCCAAGCACAAAAGGACAAGCACAACATGAGTCCACTGAGGTAAGTTCAAAAAATTTAAAAGCAGCATAGAGAAGGAGCTACTGTTTATGTCCCTGGGGTGAGGTCCAGGTAATATGGCAGAGGACAGACTAACCTCAGGGATATATATGTAGTTCACTGAAAAGGAGGTGGGAAAAAAAGACATGGGTAACCGGGAGAACAGGGCACTAACCTACCCAAGGAAGGGTGTTGTTTATATCTCCACAGGAAAGAGGGACCACACTAACCTGAGGCTCCAAGACAAGAACACAACACACTGACATGGAACAGGCAACCAATAGAGAGGTTTGAGGGGCCAGTCCCATTACTAACTAACTGGACAGCACACCAATCCCCACTCCAGAGGAATTCATTTCAGAGCACAGCACTGTAGCTACAGCCCAAGGAGAGGGACTTTTCTGCTCAGAGCACACTGGAGCCAATGAGGGGGAGGGGAAAATGAGTGAAGCACATCCTGGTCTGCCAAGGCCTGAGGACAATATTTCTGCTCAGAGCAGTGATTGCGCAGAGAGGACCAGAGGGTCAGCTCCACCACAAGACACAAAGTTCTTCACTGACACATAGGGCAACGTGGGACAACTTTGGAGGCACATACCAGGAATTGTGCCTGCCTTGAGCCCACCATGCTGAAGCCAGACACTGGGGAAATGTTGCAGAGCAGCAAGGGGAGCAGAGCAATGAACTCCCCAGGGAATACCAAAAATAAACTGTGGGGTCAGGGTACAGTACCCCATCAGACTCAACTGGAAAACACTCATAAAGGATGACAAATAGACCTTGAACTATTTAAAGGGTTTGTTGTTGCTGTTACCTTTCTGTTGTTGTGTTGTACCTATTGTTTTATTGTTTATTGTTTTGCATTGGTGCAGACTGTTGTTGCTGCATGTTTATCTGGAAAGGATAGGCTGGGTGGGAGAGAGAATAACAGGATGACAGTTCTTGGGGGACCTGGGAGATGGAGACCTGGGGGAAAGGGAGAGGGTGTTAAAAAGCCCAGGGACAATGGAACAACAAGTGACCAAAAATTTATGGTGAGGAAGGTGTTAGAGGACTGGCAGGACTGGATCAAGGCCAATGTCGCTGAGAGGAATTCCTGAAACCCAAATGAAGGCTGAACAGGACAAGGGGACAAGAGGAAAGTAAAAATAAATAAATAATTAGGAGGCAAAGGGTGTTTATAGAGATCTAATCACAGACATATTCATAGATAAATATATTTATATTTGCCAAAGGGGAAGTAGACCTATGTACATATATTTATAGATTTAGTATTAAGGAAACAGATGGACAGTGGGTCCCTACTCAAGTACTCTCTCAATATAAGAATGCTTTGTTCTAATAATTCAGCTGTCTGAGATGCTCACCTTCTCAAAACGATCATTTGAAGACAAAGCAGGTGCATAAACCAAATGTGGTGAAGAAAGTTGATGGTGCCTGGCTACCAAAGATATAGCATCTGGGGTCTTAAAGACTTGAAGATAAACAAGTGGCCATCCAGCTGAGATACAACAAAGCCCCCATGGAAGAACCACACCAGTTTGTGTGATCATGAGGTGTTGAAAGAATCAGGTATCAGGCATCAAATAACAAAAAGTCATATCACTGTAAATGAGGGGGAGTGCAGATTGGGGAATCAAAGTCATCTGTAGGCAACTGGACATCCCCTCATAGAAGGGTCTCAGGAGGAGGTGAGCCAGTCAGGGTGCAGTATCGCAATGATGAAACATGCTATGTTCCTCTAGTTCTTAAATGCTCACCACCCCCTGCCAACTATCATGATTCCAATGCTACATTACAAATCTGGCTGGATCAGAGGATATACACAGGTTCAGATAGAAACTGAAACACAGGGAATCCAGAACAGAAGAACCCCTCAGTACCAGTGGTGGGAAGAATGATACTGGGAGGCGGGGGCAGGGGGGATGTGGGATAGAGAGGGGGGGCAGTTTACAAGGATCTACATATAACCTCCTCCCTGGGAAAAGTAGGTGAAGGAAGACATCAGATGGTGTAAAATATGACAAAACAATAATAATTTATAAATTTATCAAGGATTTATGGGTGAGGCAAGTGGACAGGGAGGGGGAAAATGGGGAGTCCATACCAGGGGCTCAAGTAGAAGATAAGTGTTTTGAGAATGATGAGGGAAATATACGTACAAAAGTGCCTGACATGGTGGATGTGTTTGTGGATTGTGATAAGAGTTGTAGGAACCCCCAATAAACTGCTTTAACAACAATGACAAAATATATCAACAGGTTCAGAAAAAGAGCATTTGACAACATTTAACACCCATTCCTAATTAAGGCACTCAAGAAGATAGGATTGGAAGGAAACTACCTCAATGTAAGTAAGACAAGTTATGTATGAAATCCAACAGTCAACATTTTAATCAATAGAGGCAAGATGAAACAATCCCACTGTACAAGGAGACCAGAAAATGACGCCCTTTGTCCCCGATTTTATTCAACATCATTCTGGAGGTCCTAGCTAATAACATAAGGCAACAGAAGGACAACAAAAGCATTCACCTGGGGAAAGAAGAAGTGAAATTGTCGCTATTTGCAGATGACATGATTCTATATATTGAAAAATCCCCAAAGTTTTACTCTGGGAGTGCTTGAAAAACTAGAAGAATTTGGTGGAGTGGCAGGACACAAGATCAACAAACAGAACTCCACTGGAATGCTATATACATCAGGTAAGATCACTGTGTTAGTCTAGGTTGACTAGAAAACGAATTCATAGAAACTCATATGCATGTAAGAAAGAGCTTTACTCTTCCCTTGGTGTTGGGGTTCTTAGCAATCATTTCCTTTCCCCCACTTCCCCCCTTTCCCATGCTCCCCTGGAACCATCAGTCTTATTGTTGTCTCCTCCAGATTGTTTATCCTGTAGGAATTACTGAAACTCACATGAAGGCTGAACATAGTGGGACAAGAGGAAAGTAAAAGGAAATAGAGGAAGGAATTAGGAGGCAAAGGACATTTACAGAGGTCTTAATACAGGCATGTATATCTGCAAATATATCACAATGAGGAAATAGATCTATTTGCATATATTTATAGGTTATAGTATTAAGGTAGCAGATGGAAATTGGGCATAGACTCAAATATTCCCTCAATATAATAACATTTTGTTCTATGTTAAACTGGTACTCACCTTCCAAACATGATCGCTGAAGACAAAGCAGGTGCATAAGCAAATGTGGTGAAGAAAGTTGATGGTGCTTGGCTATCAAAAGATATAGCATCTGGGGTCTTAAATACTTGAAGATAAGCAAGCAACCATCTAGCTCAGAAGCAACAAAGCCCACACGGAATAAACACACCAGTCTGTGTGATCATGAGTTGTCGAAGGGAACAGATACCAGGCATCGAAGAACAAAAAAATCATATCATTGTGAATGATGGGGAGTGCAGACTGGAGACCCAAAGCCTATTTGTAGGCAACTGGACATCCCCTTACAGAAGAGTCGAGGGGAGTATCCAAGCCAGTCAGGGTGCAATGTATCACTGATGGAACATACAACTTTCCTCAAGTTTTTTTAATGCTTCCGCTCCTCCACTATCATAATCCCAATTCTACCTTACAAATCTGGCTAAACTAGATGATGTACACTGGTACATATCAGAACTGAAAACACAGGGAATCCAGGACAGATAAATCCCTAAGGACCAATGATGAGCACAGAGATACCAGGAGGGTGAGGGTAAGGTGGGGGAGGAAGGGAAAACTGATCACAGTGATCTACATATAACCTCCTCCCTGGGGAATGGACAACAGGAAAGTGGGTGAAGGAGGATATTGGTCAATGTAAGACATGAAAGCAATAATAATTTATAAATTATCAAGGTTCATGAGGGAGGGAGAGTGGGAGAGTGAGGAGGAAAAACAAGGAGCTGATACCAAGAGCTCAAGTAGAAAACAAATGTTTTGAGAATGATGATGGCAACAAATGTGCTTGACACAGTGGATGTATGTATGGATTGTGATAAGAGTTGTATGAACCCTGCCCCACCCCCAAGAGGGGGAAAATGTAAATGCTGATAAAATGCATGTATATTTATATTGTGATTAGAGCTGTATGAGCCCCCAATAAAATGATTTTAAGAAAAAGTGAAAAGAGAAATAGCTTTATATACAAGAACAGTTGAATATTAAGAAAACATCTCAGTCTAGTCTGGATCAAGTGTATAAGTCTGATATTAGCCTATATGTCTGATCTCAACCTATAAAGTCCTCTTCAGACTCATGAAATACATGCAGTGACACTGAATGCAGGAAGATCATAGACCTGGGAAATATTGTGGATCCAGTGGTGTTGTAAGCATCTCAGCCCTGACAAGTCTCCTCATGGCTCCTCCAGCTCCAGAGTTCTGGCTTCATCAGACTCTCTCCATGTGTCCTCTCAACAGAAATGTCTCACAGAGAGTTAGTCTGTGACCTGCCTCCAGTGAGCTATTTATCTCCATAGTGCCTCCAAATGTGGCCACCAAGCTAAACTCCGCCCCTTCACATATAACTCTCAAGTTGACAACAAATTGTGTAACTGCCATACTCACAGAAATGGAGATCAAGGAGGTAGTAATTTTCACAATAACCAAGCATAAATTCAGATATGTAGGGATATACTTAACAACAACTACAACAACAACAAAAAAACAACCCAGAAGATCTGTAAAAGGAAAATACAGAAGACTGTTATAAGAAACCAAATGTGACCTCCACAAATGGAAGACTACCCCATGCTCATGGATTGGAAGACAATATTGTAAAGATGTCAATACCACCCTAGGCACTACATAAGTTCTCAAGTTACTATATAAGTTCAATGCAATCCTGATACAAATACTGGAATCTTTCTTCAAAGAAGTGGAAAAACTGACTTCCAACTTCAGATGGAAAGGGAAGAAGCCCAGCATTAGCAAGCAATTCCTCAAGAATAAGAATAAAAATGGAGGGCTTATATTAACTGAATTTAAAAGCTACTATTCAGCCACAGTTGTCAAAAACAGCGTGGTACTGGTATGACAGATACTCAGACCAATGGAAAGAAACTGAGAAATAAAATGAGCAACCTACAGGCAACTGATGTTCTGTAAGGGCTCCAAAAGCATCAAATGGGAGGTAGGTACACTCTTTAAAAATTGGTGCTTGAAGAACGGGCTTTCTCCCTAGAGAAATAGAAAGACAGTTCTTTACCTCACTCTACATACAAGAACAAATTCAAGGTGGATCACAGACCTACAGGACAAGAACAACATGAGTCCACCGAGGTAAGTCCACAGTGCAACAGGTATAGAGGGAAAAGATGACATTGCATAATTTCTGGGCTAAGGACCATGTACTGTGGCAGGGATCAGACCAAATCCGAGGATGAATATGGCATCAACAACATCAACAAACAAACAAACAAATATGTATATGCCTTTAAGACCCACTGAGAGAGGAGGCAAGGAAAAAGGTCACTCTGGGGGAGCAGGGAATTAATCCACTCATGGGGTGGTGGTGGTGGTGATATTGTTTATGTCTTTACAGGAAAGGCAAAGAGCAGACTTCCTTCTGGTAACCAAGCCTCCAGGGTGACGTACTTGCATGGAATCTCCCATTAATGGTGAGGACTGAAATCCCAGGTCTAGCTTGAGTTATAACATCCCCCTCTCTATATAACAGTTATACAGAGGACAGTGCTGAAGGTGGAGTTCAGGGAGAGCAGCCAGCCTGGCCCACTCACAAGGTAACAAATTAAGAAGTAAACAGTCAACCTCATTCTCATGCACCAAGCCTTGAGGCTGAAGATCCTGCTTGGAGAAGTTAGTTCACAGAGAGGACTGCAGAGCTGGCCCCAGCTAAGACCTGACATCTCTCCTCCCTAGAGCACAGTGTTATAGAGGGAGCCTGTGAAGAGAGGGCGACTACTCTGAGCTCCCCACCAGGGGGCAAATCAAGAGGGGAATACAACAGATCAGCAATAGGAACAAAGCCACCAAGTCTCAAGGAATCCTGAAAGCAGACTCCTGGTTCGGGGGGCACTGAGTAGGGGATGGTCTAAAAGGTCTGCAGGTAGACTTGGAAGTATGTATGTTTGGTTTAAAGATTTCATTATTATTTTATATCTATCTATATAAGATACACAGGACAAGCAATCTCAAGGAGACAGCAAAGGGTATGATCATTCAGGGTGGGACTGGGGAAGGGGCAGTTGGGATAAGGGGAGCAGTGAGCCAATATGTCAGGGACAAGGGAATAGCAAGGGATCTACAACCAGTGGCAAGAAGGGTGTAGTGCCCCTGTTGATATTTGATCAATTGGGATGAACCTGAGAGGAATTAATGAGATGTGAAAGATGGGCAAACATGATAATGGGATAGGAGGAAAGAAAAAAGAAATAGAGGTAACTAGGTGTTAAAAATCATGTTTACAGATATACATAAAGATATGTACATATGTAAAGATGGAAATATATAAAGATAGGTGTATTTATCTATGTTGTATACATAAGTAAATACAATAAATAAGGAGACAAACTTTGGGTCTTTACTTAAATCCAACCTCATGACAAAAATAGTTTGTTCTAATAATTGGCAATGTACGATACTTATCTTTCCACCACATTCGCTGAGGACAAAATGGGTGTATAAGCAAGTGTGAAGAAAGCTGATGATTCTCTGTTATTAAAAAGCATAATGTCTGGTGTCTTGAAAACTTCAAGTTAAACAAGCAGCCATCTAGCAGAGAAGCAACAAAGCCCACATGGAAGAAGCACGTGGCCTATGTGATCACAAGGTATCAATGGGAATAGGTAACAGAAGTTCAAAAAACTAATCAAATGGACATGAAGGAACCTAGGCAAGGTGGAGACCCAAAGGGTCTCATAGCAGGGCCATATGGAAGGAACGATATATCTAGGGAATATTAGAGCACTAAGGAAACTCACAACCATCCTCTAGTTCTTTAAAATTTCCTCCTCTCACTATTACGGCCTTAGTTATACCTCAGTAATTTTGCTAGGCCTGTGTTTATACATTTATACACCCAAAATCTTTCGGTGTATGAAATTCAAGCTAGATAACTCCCTCAGAACAGATAAGAAGAGTAATTAATGACTTCCTGAGGACACAGGAAAGGGGGGGAGGGAAGGGGAAGGGGAAGTGATAGTAATGATCACGCTGTAACCCCACTGGGAGGGAATGAACATCAGAATTTTAAGTGAGGGGATAAATTGGATGATGGAAATTATGGCAAATACTAATATATAATATATTGAGGGCTCAGCGGGTGGTTGGGTGGAGGAGAGAGCCTGATATCAAGGCGTTAAAGAAGAGAAGAAAACGTATTGAAAATGATGATGGCAGCAATTGTGCAATTATGCTTGATCTAATGGAACTATGGACTGTAATAATATCTGTAAGAGATCCCAATAGAATATTAAAAAGACAGAAGAAGAAGCAAAGACAGAATCATGGACTACTAAAAGAGCAAGGAGAATGGTCATGGAAGAAGCATGGCCAGAGTTGTCCTTAGAGGCAAGGATAGCAAAATTTTACCTTTTATACTTTGCACATATTGACACCAGAGACCAGATCCTGGAGAAGGACTTGGCAAAGTGGAGGGGCAGAAAAAGAGTAACAGGGCCCCTCCATGAGAAGGTCTGACACACTGGCTGGAACAATGGGCTCAAGCATAGCAAAAGTTGTGAGGGTGTCACGGAAACGACTGTGTTTTGTTCAGTTTTGTTTAGGCTCCGTAGAGGTCAGACCAACCAACTCAAAGGCACCCACTCACAACAAATTAGAGGGTCAGTAAAAAAGAGAAAGGCTCTCAGTGAGATGGACTGACGCAGCGGCTGCAACCATGTGCCCAAGTGTAGCACCAATTGATGAAGATGGCATAAGAATGGGCAGTGCTTTGTTCTGTTCTACGTAGTGTGCTGTGGACTGCAAGCAACAGACACCTAACAACAGCAACAAAAACTCGGGCCAGGTAGAGGAGAAAGAGGTTCCCTCCCATCTGTTCTCTAAGCCATGAACTTTTGTCAAATGGAGCTTGCTTTCTGCCTCCCTTCACCTCCAGTCCCAGCCCCCTTTTGTGTGGCACTATTGTTCCTCTCAGGAACGCAGCGAAGTGGTTCTAATTCAGAAACCTGGAAGCTGGATCTTTTCATAGTCACCAGACAATAATATATCTGGACTCTGGCCATCGAAAACTAACAGCAGAAATTAAGTCTAGGATACAAAACAGGGCCTTCGTCGGAACGCCTTCCTGTCCTTGCCCCCTTCAGCATCAGTGATTATGCTGCAGAGAAGTGCTGTCTTCAATTCATGGCATTTCACACCAGCTCAGTCTTCAGTCCTATCTTTGTTACCCCTGAGCCCACACTCTCTCGAACAGTTCAGAGAAACAAAGGGGATGGACTCAGTTTCAAGAAGCCTGCCCAGTCCTTCAAGGAAGGGGAAATGGCCCCAGCTCCAGGTTGCCATAGACACTGGAGAGGGCTGTCACCGAGCTGCAGCACACCTATTTCCTGGTGACATACAGAATTAGAGGTATTAGGGAATCAGTAGGAAACTAGCCTGCTGGAACAAAGGGCCCTTCAGCTTCACATACCACACTTTGCAAAAGCAATCATTCCTCACCCCTTCCCTTTTACTCTGCCTCCCTGAAGTCAGGTGAACGGCAGCCCAGCAATCCCAATTTTAGGCCTACAAGGGTAAATCCCACAGTCTTGTTATAAAATCATAGACATTTTTAAAATAAAAAGTCCTACTCCCATAGATCTCTGAAACGCACAGGGCCAGTTTTACCATGTCCTACAGGGTCATTATGAGTAGTCAGTGACTATTGCATTGAGTTTGGTGCTGGTTCATGCAAATGTGAAGAAGTTATAGTTTCTCCCGCAGATCCTTTACCTAAGTCTATACATTTCTGAAGATGGTGTTTCTCTCTCTCTAGCCCTGCACCTACGTTCTTTCTTTACAGCAAGTCTAAACAGAAATTGTTTTTCTTTAAAAGTTAATAATCATTTTATTGGGTGGCTCTTAGAAATCTTATGACAACCCATCATGCAATTGCATTGAGCATACATGTACATATGTTGACATCAACATTTCCAAAACGTTTTCTTTCTACTTAAACCCTTGGTATCAGCTCCTCCTTTTTTCTCTCCCTTCTGACCCTCCTACCCTTGGGAAACCAGATCAATTATATATTATCGCTGTTATTTAGTATCTTACACTGACCATTGTCTCCAATCACCTTCATTTCTGTATTTGTGCCCCTGGGCTGGGCTATGTATCCAACCTTGTGATGGGTTCTTCCTTTTCCCCCTTCCTCTCAACCCCCATCATCTCCTTGTTCTCATGACATTGCTACTCCCACTGCTGTTCCTGAAGGTTTTATTTGTCCTGAATTCTAAGTGTCAAAAGCTCTTATCTGTACCAATGTGTGTACTCTGGTCTAGCCTTATGTTTCTTTTTTAATGTTCTTTGAGAATTGGGAACAAAAATCTGTCTGAATAGGCAGAGAGCTATGGGGTGGATGAGACAAACTTTTCCAGTGGTATTCTCACAGGTTACTTCTTGCTACCCTCAGAGCATGAGCAAGTACATTGGTGTGAAGAAAGAAAAACAAGCAAGCAAGCAAGCAAACAAATACCTCAGTACAATTTCCCTGGACTTTTTCTCCTCAATGTAATTTTCAGTTTTCTTAAAACTTTGTAATAAAAACCCATAGTCATCTAGTGTCCTTTGGGTTCTCAAAAAACAGTTGTCATGAACTTCTGTGCCGACCTGCCAGAATTGGCCCAATACAAGCCCCAGGAAGTGGCTGTTTTGATGGGGCTTTTCTCCCTGGAATATATATATATAATATATATAATAATATAATATATATAATCATATATGAAGAGGCTATGTTTTATTGGCAGTAGTGAAGGACTTTTGGAAGGGAAGGGACAACAGAGAGAGGGAGACAGCGACAGGAGTATCTTGAGCTCCTGGGTGGTCCTGAGGTCCGAGAGTTAAACCAGCTCCCTGGATTATATTGGGCAATACAGGACTTGTCTCAGTCATGATTTGGTCCATAAAACCATCTCCAGTAGTTTCCATCTTGCCTAAAAGGCTGATGCTAGTTGGTCTTCACACAAGTGTTTGGTACCCATGGAACCAAAAACTTGCTGAGGTTAAGGTATTTGCTTAAAATTAAAAGAAAAATACCAGGTGAGATCCCAATTTCCATAACTATCACATGATAATTCTGTAGTCTTCTTCCATTGTTTTCTGGCTTCAGCCATCCTTTCTTCATTCATCAAGGTTGAGACCTTTTGGGGGGACATATTTGGGAAAGGATAGCTAGAAGGTGTCCAACTTAAATAATGGGATCAATGTCACTGAATTATACATATACATATTGTGCTGTGTTATGGTTTGCTACAGCTATCATATGGTTTGCCTGATCCATCTACAAAGGACCACTGTGTTAGGTTAGGCTTTTCAGAGAAGCAAAACCAGTGACACTTGTATGTCTACAGATATAGAAAGAGATTTATATCAAGAAATGGCTTGCCATTGTAGAAGTAGTTAAGTCCAGTGTGATTCAAGCCTACCGGTCAGATGTAAGCTGAAGGTTTCTCCTGACTCATTGTAGCTATGGAAGCTGGCAAACAGGGAGCAAGAGGGCCACAGATGATGGATGCAGAAGTAAATGAATCTGAGATTGGCTGTTCACTGACATCTTCTAGGATCAGCAGGCAACACAAGAGACTGACAAGTCAAACCCAGGATCCAGATGGCAAAGAAGCAAGAAAGAGCATAACTAGGCTCAGAGTCTCTCTTATACAAAAAGGCATATCCACAAGGAGGTGTCATCAGATTCCCATCTGCTTGATAGGTTGGGCTTTACCCCTGCCTATGTCAAGTTGGTTTAAACTCTACCCATCACAGCCACATACCTGTAAACTTATTGCAAAGCTTGAGTAATTTGGGAAGATGCTCATTTGAAGTTTTCTTTAAAAATTAGCATCAGTCCTGATCTCAAACATTGTCTTTTATTTGGAACAAAAAGGTGTGTGTGTTTGTGTGTGTGTATGTCTCTTGAAACTACCAAAGGAGACTGAGACAATGGCACTACAGAAAGAACTTGTCTACAGCCAACCACGGACCACAGAGACATGTTGAAACATACTTTGGAATAAACCCATCTACAAATGAACCGGGACACAGCCAACTGTACTTTTTTACTTGCTCTCAGATGCCCAGCAGAGCTGAAATCAGAAAAACAATCAGAAACGTGTACAACCATGTACATTGCAGCATTTTTTCACAGCAGTCAAAAGATGGAAACAAGCCAAAGTTCCCTCAATAGACAAATGGAGGAACACAAGGTGGTTCATCCATTTACTGGCTCTTCACTCAGCCATCAAGAGAAACAAAGTCCTGGTGCATCTACTTGAATAAATCTGTAAAATGTGCTGCTAAGCAAAATAAGATGGTTGAAATAGGATCAACACTATATCATTCACTTATATGAAATGAGCAAATATGTAGAAACCAAGGATAGTTGCTTGTGCTTACTAGGGTGGAAGGAAGGTAAGGAGGAGAAGTTTTTGTCTAGGGGGACCCTGAGATTGTATAAACAGTGGTGGAATGATTGGGTGAAAGATAGCTACAAGGTTATACAACTTAAAGAATAGAATCAATGTCATGTTGAAGCTATTGAGTTGTGAAATGGCGTGCTATATCTACTTCTAATTTTAAGGAATGACAATTAAAACAGACTTGGTTGGAAGGACAGAGCATGACTCAAATCCTTCTTTGATTGGGTGGACAGAAGAACGGTGTTTCTTCCTGTGTGCCAATAAAACCAGACCTGCCCCTTTCCCATGCTTCCTCATCTGCTAGCCCAGGGGTCGGCAAATTCTGAGACCGCAGAGCCAATCCTGTCCCTCCTAACAACTTTAAAAATCACTAAATATGTTTCTTCAAACAAATGAAACCATCGTGATCTGAGATAATAACCTTCAAGTGTTTTCAATGTCATTTCAGAGCCACACATTCACACTGAAAGAGCTGCATATGGCTCGTGGGCCGCAATTTGCCAACCACTGCTCTAGTCACGCTAGTGCTGCCACAAGCTTCTTCCGGTTGACAAACATGCAAAGCATGTCCAAAACTCAGGGCCTTTGCTCTCTGTGCCCCAGCCCCATTCCTCTCCCCATCATCCTTTGTGCGGTTGGCACCTTGCTCGGTGGTCTAAAATGGAAAGTCTCTTTTCATAGACAATTTGAAAGGCACTGTTTCCAGCCTTCTGCTAAACCAGAGGTTGGCGATTCAAACATGTCCAGGAACACAGCAGAAGGAAGGCCTGGCAACCCATTAGTGTAGTGGTTATAACTCCCAAAAGTCCTTGGCAATCTGTAACACACAGGGTGGCTATGAGTTGGAATCAGCTCGAGGCAGTGGTTTGATTTAGAACCAGGGCTCAATTCAAGACATAGAATATTTTCATCACTCTGCAAAGTCCCTTCTGGTCTATCTTTCGTCAGAAGCCCTCTCTCCCTCAGAAGAACACTCTTCTGATTTTTATTCCTAGCAACAAAATTTTGAAGAGTAAGACTTTTAATTTATTAAAGAGATCTTTTTCCCCAAAGGTGAAGAATTTGAGGGAAAGCTCTGTTTCTGATATGCTCTGGATTAGCTTTCCTCCATGCTCAGTAATGTAGATTTCCTAAGGAAGTGATCACAGAATCCACCTGGGACCCACATCCGACACATCACTGAACAATGAGCACGAGGCTGGCTGATGAGAGATGTCTGTGGCCTGCCTGGGAGGAGGGTCACAGATGGCCTCTGTTATATAACCTCCCTTGGATGTGTGCATTCTGTTCATCTCTCACAGGCTGTGGGTGAGAAGGGAGAAGTTGACGGACTCTGTCTGTGACTCGAGCTTCTTCCGAGGGGGGCTTTGTGCAGCTCAGGGGCACTGTGAGAGTTAATAATTGCAGGGTAGAGCTCAGCTGTAAGGCATAATGAGCAGGGCCAAGCTAACATTGAGGTCAGACTTGATCATGGCCTTGGAATGCATGCTCCATGTTCTGCTATTTAAAGTGACTCTCCCATCTCCAGGATAGCTAGCCTTTTGCACTGGGATAAAAGGGCAAGGCCTGTACACATACTTGCTCTCTCTCTACGACCTTTGCAAATCTGATTCTGAGAAAATATCTCTTATGAAAATTCTTATTCCACCTGAGTGGGGAAACCCACCTTTCACAGACTTTCAAAGAAGTAAGCTTTGTGACTAAGTCCGGCAGTTAGAGAAGCATGTGAGAATGTGGTCGCATAGAAATGCTGCTTCCTTGTCTAAGATTACAGAACCTTGGGCCTGTGCTTACCGCACAAGGCTTCCCTCTCTGGATTTTTCTTTAAGTGACTTTGGATTGCCTGCGATGGTCACTACCACCCAATTAATGTCATACCGTGCTTCTAAAATCCACCATTCACCAAAATGACAAACACAATGACTTTTACTGCCACTGTGTGTGTTTTTTGTTTCCAAAAGACCTTGTTAGGGGTTGTAATGTTAAAGTACTGCATATTCTCACCTTCTATGCTAGAAGGAAAAAAAAAACATTAACGAAACTCACTGCTAGCGAGTCCATTCTAAGTCATAAGGACTCTACAGAAATGGGTAGAGCTGCTCCTGGGGCTTCCAAGACTGCAAATCTTTACAGTAATAGAAAGCCTCATCTTTCTTCCTTCCAACAGCTGGTGGTTTGGAACTGCTGACCCTATGGTTTGTAGCCCAACACATACCTCACTATGTCGAGGGTTCTTCTCATACTGGAGACCAGGGTTCAATTCACAGCCAAAGTGTCCCCACCCCCCACCCCCACAGTCACCACCTTTCTATCCGTGGGGGCTTATGTATAGCTGGGATGCTAAAATGTTTTTTTTTCAGCACCTTCATAGTAAGATGGAAAGGAAAGAGAAGCCTGGAGATCTACTATCAAATGGCAGTCAGTGGAAACTGCATTGACCCTCAACTGATCATGGGGATGTTTCAGTATGTTGTACGTTTGCATGCACCATAGGTGAACTTAGCAGCCGCAGTGACAACATCTGACTTATCATTCACCTGGCTCCTCTTCCTTCACCAGCGATGTGTGTCCACGGCAGTAGTTAACCATGGATCTGTCAGTCCTTCAGTATCCAGACAGACAAGCAGCATTTTTCCACCACGTGAATCACATGCAGGGCTTGTGGAGTTTCTCTGGCAAATCTTCTAATCCAGACGTTCTGGGTTCCACTATGTTTATTCTGTGATTTTTCAGTTCATTGCACATTTGTCCGTGTGCCCTGCCCCTAAAGAAAAGAGTTTCACTGGAGGAGAAGTTAGACGTGGATGGAAAAAGCCAACTTTCATGAGTGCCGGCCACATAGGTGATATGGAACAGCAGCCACATGCTCTGTTACTTGGCTTACCTTACAGCCGTGCTGCCAGACCAGAGCATGGCACTTGTTTTTAACTCAGTCACTTTATTTGGAGTTGCACTGTCTTTGGAGACATTGTAAGGGTATGACATTCAAGTCTCCCAACACATGTGGAACTGCCACTTTCCACATGTATGAACCCTTGTACTGGAACTCAAGCTTCTAAATACATGTCCTCAACCTCCTCCCCCATTCACATAATCTTTCTCTACTTTCTGTTTTTAGAGACTGAGGACTTTTTTCAAAAATATTTAGTTGTAGATACTGTGATTTTTCACACAATTGAGGCTCGCATGCCATAATCTTCACACAAAGATGTCAGAGACACCTGGAACATTCTTTAGAATGGGTAGAAAACAAAATACACAAGTGTGTTAGACCTGGATGACTAGAGAAACAAATCCAGAGGCACTCATATATGTGTAAGAGAAAGCTCCATATCAATTGTACATTGAGAAATATTCCCAGCTCAGTCCAGATCAAGTTCAATACCAGTCCATCAATCCCTCTCCAGACCCAGACAGTTACACTCAATGATGCAAAGGATAGAAAGATCACAGGTTGGTGAATGCAGAGTCTTGTGGATACAAGGGCAATGGAAGCACCAGAAGGCTCTGGCAGGTCTCAGTCACATGCTTGCCAACAGGTAAAGCAGGAAGAGCGGTTCCTCAACACATTGTCCTGCCATATACTCAACAGCTTTTGCTTAAATCCTACTGTTCAATCCCCATTGCAGAATCTTATTCATGCTCTGGGAAACTTTCTTTGTCCCACTTCACCCAATTCAAAGAAAATCATTCCTTCCTCCCCCCTCTTGACCTTGATCAATATTTGTCTCACTGAACTCACCATAGCAACTTAAAATTTTGTTTTAGACATGTCAGCTCTTCAAGGGCAAGGTTCAATTTCCCCTCCCCTCCCTTCAGTCCTATGTTTCCCTCCCTAGGACTGACATGTTATACAGTGAATAAAGAAGGACACAGAAAAATTGCTGCATTTGCATTATGGTGTTGACGAAGAATACTGAAAATACCACAAACCGCCAGAAGAACAGAGAAATCTGTCTTAGACGAACATCCAGGTTTCTCCAGAAAAAAATGAGGAAGGTGAGACCTTCTCTCATGTGCTTTGGATACATTCTCAAGAGAAATCGGTCCCTGGGAAAAGCCACCAAGAAACTAGAAGGTCCACAAAAGAAGAAAGAAGACCCAAATGACATGGAATGATACAGTGACTGCAACCGTGAACTTAAATATAACAGTTGTGAGGATGGTGCAGCAGTGAGCGGTGTTCTGTTCTGTTGTACAGAGGGTCACTGACTGTACATTGGAACTGGCCTGATGGCACCTAACAAGGTAGAGGTTCAGCCCAGTGCCACACTAACTGCAGATACTACTCAGTGGCATGAGGTGAAGATGGAAACCATAATGAACATGGGCAATAGGACATGCTGGAGAAATAAAATATCTATGAGCACTTCAATTTTCTTTGACACATTTAAGTAGAATGTTACGGAAACAAGCCAGAAGACTAGGGGAAGTGAGCACCTTCTCAAATGACGTGGAAGAGCAAAGGTCTTTGGAGAGAGCTGTACCGTGGATAATGAGCACTCAATCAGGCCATGAAGTATTGAGGAAGTAGGCTACTGGACTTTCCAGTTAGAACCTGATTTTATCTGAGAAGGAAACTACCCTTAAGCAAGATTAATGTCCAGATTATTCCATGATGACAGAAAATAATGCCAACCGGGAGAAGAATGAATAAAGACAGGCCTGAGAAGAATAATGAAGGGGCATTAGTGGGTGGTTTATGAGGCGTGGCATTTTGTTAATGTTAAGCTTTCCCAGGTGTGTCATATAAGTCACAGAACAAGACAAAGGACCAAGGTTTTATTTTCTTGTTTAAAACATTGAGCCCATACACACTAAATAAAACTATATAGTGGCTTGGGAATGTGAAGTGTTGACTACAAGGACATAAAATTGATCATAATGATTATGTCTATCAAGTAGCAACAAAACCCACAACAGTTTATTTGATGCTTCAAAGATTGTCAAATGTCTTCACATTGTATTATTTTATACAATCCTCTGTAAGTCATTTAATGTGAAATTGTATCATCCCCATCTAACGGATAATGGAGACTGCAATTTGCTGAGTCTCATCCAAGGTCTCCCAGGCAGTGAGAAGCCAAAGTGGAACTCAGAATCAGAAGGGGTGACCGTACTAAGCATGAACTCTATTTGAATAAGGAACTCTGGTGCGCTAACAGTTAAGCAAGCACTAGGATGCTAACCAAAAGGTTGGCAGTTTGAGTCCACCAGCTGACCCATGGCCGTCTGCTTCTGTAAAGATTACAGCTTTAGGAACCCCATGGAGTCATTTTACTCTGCCCTACAAGGGCTCTGTGCTTTGGGATGGATAAACAACATTTGAATAATGCTCCCTAGATAGCACTAACAGTTAAGAATGCAGCTCCGAACACAAAGGTTGGTGGTGTAAATACAGCAAAAGTGCTGTAAGGAATGTTGATTACAATGCTTCAGCCTCCCTATTCCCGTGAAGTAGGGAAGGTACTGCTGGAAGAGGGCCTGGATAGCTGCTTCCTGAAAGGTCACAGCAATGAAAACCACATTAAGCAGTTCTATTCTGTACACCTCTGGTTGCCATGAGTCAGAATCAACTCAACAGCTACAGGTTTTATATTTGACAATTCCAAGGAATGCCAGAGAAGCAAACATATCAATGCAAGTGCTCTTTAGAAGCAAGTATGTCGAGACTTTGACTTCTTTATGAGAAGGTTTCAACAGGCTCATGGAAAATCATAATTAACAGGTAACAAAGTAGCCCATGAATTTTTTGAAGGCCCTTGTTCTTTGAATGCATCATCAGGAAAGATCAATTGTGAAAGAATCTCATGGTTTGTAAAATAGAAGGACATGAAGATATAATAGGATCAGGCCATTTTTCATTGTATAATACAATGAAGTATCGGGTCACCAGGATTTGGGACCAACTTGATAGCAATCAATCAACAAATGGACCAACCAGTCAAACAATGGACCAACCAATCAATTAGTTAAATAATTAATAGACAGCAACAATATGAAGAACAAAAATCTTCTTGAGAATATTCATTACAATTCCTCTGACTCCTTACTTCCTAAGTCATACCAAACCATCAAATTTTGTACAATCTCATTTACTTATTATTGTTGTAATTCCAGTGCCATTGTTTTTATGCTCTTCTCTAGTGAACTACTGTACAGATGGATTGACACAGTGACTGTAATAATGGGCTCAAGCATAGGAACTGCTGTGATGATGGCACAGAACTGAGCTCTAGCTCATCTCTTGTGCATAGGTTGCTATTCATCAGAACAGGCTTGATATCACCTAACAACAACATAAAAAAAATTCATCAACTGCCTCAAAAGACATGGTTTGTTGCCTCAAAAAAAAAATAGAAAGAAAGAAAGAGAAAAGAAGTGCTCCAAGGTGCGAAGACAACATACCAGCATGAAGCAGGGAACTAGTAGAGAGCGATGAGGGGTCAGTCCCAATCCCAACTACATGGACTAAAGTCCCTCTCCCCACCCCTGAGGAATTTACTTCAGAGGACAGCACTGAAGCTACAGCCCAGAGAGAGGGGCATTTCTGATCAGAGCACACAGGAGCAAATGAAGAGGGAGGAAGAGAGAGAGTGGAGCACATCCTGAGCCATCAAGCCTTGAGGTCGATATCCCTGCTCAAAGCAGCCAATGCACAGAAAGGACTATATGGCCGGCCCCATCGACCCATCACCCTGCAGGGTACAACACTGGAGACACAGTATGGGAATTGCACCCAATCTGACCCCACCATCCCAAGGCAAAACACCAAGGACTTGCAACAGAAGAGCAAGCGCAAGGAGGTCCCGAGGAAGTACCAAAAATAGATGTTGGGGCCAGGGGGTGGCATCCCTGACTCGACTGGAAAACACTCCTAAAGATCAACAAACAGACCTAAAACTATTTACAGGTTTTTCTCTCTTTTTTCCATTGGTTTGCTGTTGTTTTCTTTTCTTTCTTTTTTTAAATCATTTTATTGGGAGCTCATACATCACCTATCACACTACATACACGCATATACTGTGCCAAGCCCCTTCACCTGCCTGCTGTTGTCATCATCCTCCAAATCTCTGCTTTTCCACCTAAGCCCCTGATGTCAGCTTCTCATCCCTTCCCCTCCTCACTGCCCCCCTGCACTACCATCCCTCATCACTTTACAAATTATTATTATTTTGTCATATTTTACATTACTCAACATCTCCCCTCACTCACTCCTCCAATGACCATCCTCCAGATAGTAGGTTATATGTAGATCCTTGTGATTGGCATCCCTCTCTACCCCACCTTCCCTCCACCCATATGGTAACTCTGCTCTCACTACTGGTCCTGAGGAGTTCATCCATGTTGGGTTACCTGGATTTCCAGTTCCCATTTATACCAGTGTACCTCTTCCAGTCCAGCTGGATTTGTAAGGTAGAACTGGGATCATGATATTTGAGGGGAGGAAGGCAAGAATTAGAGGAAAGTTGTTTGTTTCATGACTACTTCACTCATCCTTCTCCTTCACTAGCCCTTCTCCTCCCCATGGCTCCTCTGTAAGGAGGTGCCCAATTACCCATGAATGGGCCTTGGGTCCCCACCCTGCTCTCCCCCTCATTTGAAGTGATGTGCTTCATGCTTTTGATGCTTGATATCTGCTCCCTTCAGCTTCTTTTGATCATACAGGTTGGTGTGCCTCTTCCATGTGGGCTTTGCTGCTTCTGCACTAAATGGTAACTCATCTAGTTTCAAGCCTTTAAGCCCCCAGATTCTTTATCATTTGATAGCTGGGAACCATTGGCTTCCTCCACTCTGTTTATCTCTGTATCCATTTGTCTTCAGTGATCATATCAGGAGGATGGGCACATATTGATATGGTTTTGTTCTTTGATGCCTGATCCCTGATTCTTTCAACACCTCATGGTAGCACAAGCTGCTGTGCTTCTTTTATGGTGGACTTTGTTGCTCCTGAGCTAGATGACTGCTTGTTTACCCTCAAGCCTTTAAGACCCCAAATTCTATCTTTTGATAGCAGGCACTATCAGCCCTTTCCCCCACTCTTGCTCTTGCTCATGCCCCCACATGTCCTCAGTGATCATCTTGGGAAGGTTAGCACACAGTGATATGTTTTTTTCTGTTTGATGTCTGCAACCTTGTGGCCACACTGGGTGGTGTGTGTTTTCTTTTCTTTTCTTTTGTTGCTTCATTCTACTCTGTCTTGTTTTTGTACATATTATTATCTTTGCTGATCTATCTAGAAAAGATAGGTGGGGCTGAGCCCCGGTGGCATAGTGGTTGTGTGCAGGACTGCGGCCCACTGGGACGGAGGTTCAATTCCAGCAGGGGCTGGGCCTCCTACTCCCACCACCAGAGAGCAGTGATGCCAAAAAAAAAAAGATAGGTGGGATAAACAATCTGGAGGAGAAAAAACAGGACCAAGTTTCTAAGGGACATGGGGGGAGGGGGTGGGAATAAAGCTATGTTAACAAATCCAGGGGTAAAAGAACAATAAGGGATCCAAAATAAATGGGGAGGAGAGTGTAGGAGGACTGGTAGAGCTTGATCAAGGGCAATAAAACTGAGAGGAATTACTGAAATCCAAATGAAGGCTGAATATGATAGTGAGGCAAGAGGGAAGTGAAAGGCAATAGAGGAAAGGACTAGGATGCAAAGAGTATTTATAGTGGTCTAAATACAGACATGTACATATGTAAATACATATGTGACAATGGGGAAATAGATCTATGTATATATATTTATAGGTTTAGTATTAAGGTAGCAGATGGGCATTGGACATCGACCCAAGTACTCCCTCAATGCAATAATGCTTTGTTCTATTTTAAACTGTCTTTCCATGATTCTCACCTCCAAACAAGATCACTGAAGACAAAGTGGATGCATAAGCAAATGTGGTGAAGAAAGCTTATGGTGCCCGGCTATCAAAAGATATAGCATCTGGGGTTTTAAAGGTTTGAAGATAAACAAGTGACCATCTAGCTAGGAAGCAACAATAATCACATGGTAGAAGCATGCCAGCCTCTGTGGTCATGAGGATCAGGTATCAGGCATCAAAGAACAAAAAAATCAAATCATTGTGAATGAGGGGTGTGCAGAATGGAGACCCCAAGCCTATCTATAGGCAACTGGACCTCCCCTTATAGAAGTGAGTCAGGGTGCAGTGTCCCAAAGATGAAACATACAAATTTCCTCGATTTCTTTAATGCTATCAAGATCCCAATTCTACTTTACAAATATGACTAGACCAGATGATACACACTGGTACAGATAAGAGCTACAAACACAGGGAATCCAGGAGAGATGAACCCCTTAGGACCAGTGGTGAGAGTGGCGATACCAGGAGGGTGCAGACAAAGTGGGGTAGAAAGGGGGGACCAATTACAAGGATCTATATATAACTCCCTCCCTGGGGGACAGGCAACAGAAAAGTGAGTGAAGGGAGACGTCGGACAGTGGAAGATGTGATAAAATAGTAATCATTCATAAATTATCAAGGGTTTGTGAAGGAGAGGGGGTGCGGAGGGAGGGGCAAAATGAAGAGCTGATACCAAGGGCTTAAGCAGAAAACAAATGTTTTGAGAATGACGAGGGCAACAGTTGTACAAATGTGTGTGTATAGATTGTACTAAGAGTTGAATGAGCTCCCAATAAAATGATTTTTTTTAAAAAGAAGTGTCATGGAAATTCCACTAGAAGACAGGTTAGACTGCACACACAGCTCGCTTTTCCCTCCTGGTGAGTGAGGAGTCCAGGAGAGTAGAGCAGCCTCTCAAAGGGGAGAAGCAGATAAGTTTGGCATCCACCTCGTTTCATTTATTTCATAGAGTGCTTCATTGTTGGCAGTTTATTTTCTTTAATGGTTTATCTTAAAATAATCGTAGATCTATTACAAGTGCCAGTGTTTACCTGGAACAACAAAGGAAGAGAAAGAATCAGGAAAATGAGCAGGAAATGTGTTCTGTGGCTGGTAATGGGTGGTACCTGGCTGAACATTCATGAATGATTTCATCACAGAGTACACAGAAAAATATTGATCAAAAATGGGAAAACACAATTCAGAATTTCAGGTTCTCATGGTGCCCAAAACTTTTGGGTTTGAGGAGGTTGATTGAACTCCTTAAACTAGAAAAGGAAGAAAAAAGCCCTGTCTTAAATATCACGCCTTGCTCTGTTTAGCAAGTTGGCAAACACACAGATGCAGATCTTTGTGACCACCCTCAAGTGTAAGCCCACACTCTCGCATGACAGCATCCATAATGTCAAAGCTAAAATCAAAGACAAGGAAGGCATCCCCGCACCTCATCCTGGGATCAGCAGTGTCTAATTTTTTGCTGGTAAAGAGCTGGAGGATGGCCACACGCTCTCAGACTACTACCTCCAGAAAAAGTCCACCCTGCACTTAGTCTATGTCCTATGTGGTAGCATTATGAAGCCATCTCGGTGCCAGCTGACCTAGGTTGTGTAACAGAGCATGAAGCTCCAGATGGAGTGACAAGGATAAATTTTGGGGCCAGGGTGTGGCACCCCATCTGACTTAACCAGGGGACACTTCCTGGAAGTTAATGAATAGACCTTGAACTATTTACAGGTTCTTATATTGTTACTGTTTTTATTTTTTTAATATATATATGACATTGGGGTTCTTTTATTTTCTTTGGTTGTTTCATTTTAGGTTGTCCTTTTTTTGGTACATATTGTTACGTCTGCAGGCCTTTGTATATAAAATAGGCTGGATGAACAGTCTGGAGGCAAAAAAAAATGTTGGGACTGATGTTTCCAGGCTGGGGAACATGGGAGAAAGGGAGGAAGGGAAAAGGAGATGGTGCTGACCAGCCCAGAGATAAGGGTATAACAATTGATCCAAAATCAGTGAAAAGGTGGGTGAGAAAAGTCCGATAGAGATTGATCAAGAGCAATGTAACAGAGAGAAAATACTGAAACCCAAATGAAGGCAGAGCATGACAGTGGGTCAAAAGAAAAGTAAAAGAAAATAGAGGAAAGAACTGGTGGGGTAAAGAGCACGTGTAGAGGTTTAAGTACAGGCATATACATGGGTGCATATATTTATATGTGACAATGGGGAAATAAAGACAGCAGATGGGCACTGGACCTCCACTCAAGTACTTCGTCAGTGCAAGAACACTTTGTTCTATTAAATTGTTATTGCAAGATGCTCACCTTCCTGACACGATCATTGAAGACAAATGTGTGCATGAGCAAAAGTGGTGAAGAAAGCTGATGGTTCCCAGCAATCAAAAGATGTAGCATCTGAGGTCTTAAAGGCTTGAAAGTAATCAAGCAGCCATCTAACTCAGAAGCAGTAAAGCCCACATGGATGAAGAACACCAGCTTGTGGGACCATGAAGTGTCTAAAGGATCCGTTATCAGGCTTCAAGAACTAAAAATGATAACATTGCGTGCCCACTTTCCTGACATGATCGCTGATGAAAAATGTCTGCATAAGCAAATGTGGTGAAGAAAGCTGATGGTGCCCAGCTATCAGAAGATATAGCATACAGGGGTCTTAAAAGCTTGAGTAGACAAGCAGCCATCCAGCTCAGAAGCAACAAAGCCCACATGGAAGAAGCTTACCAGCCTGTGTGATCATCAAGTGTTGAAGGTATCCGGTGTCAGGTATCAAAGAACTAAAATTATATCATTATAAATAGGAGGGAGTACAGATCGGGGATCCAAAGTCCAACAACATGTGAAGCGACATCCTCTTACAAAGGGGTTGCAGGGAGTAGATGAGCCAATTAAAATACAGTGTAGTAACAACGAAATATGCAACTTTCCTCTAGTTCTCAAATGCTTCCTCCCACCCAATATCATGCTCCTGGTTCTACCAAACAAGTCTGGCTAGAACAGGAGATGTACACTGGAGTCGGAAACATGGGGAATTTAGGATGGATGTTCCCTCAGGACTAGTGATGGGAATGGTAATACTGGGAGGGTGCAGGGAGGGTGGAATAGAAAGAGAACCAATTTTAGGGATCTACATATAACCTCCTCTCTGGAGCACGGACAACAAGGAAGTGAGTGAAGGGATACGTTAGACAGTGTAAGATATGAAGAGCAATAACAATTTGTAAATTATTAAGGGTTCATGGAGGAGAAGGGAGGGAGGAAGGGGAATATGGGGAACTGGTACTGGGGGCCTAAGTGGAGGGAGGATGTTTTGAGAGTGATGATGGCAACAAATGCGCAATTGTGGCCTGCATACAATTGATGTATGTATGGATTTTGAGGGAAGGTGAATGAGTCCCCAGTAAAATGATTCATTAAAAAAAAGGAGAAGGAAAGAGGAACTTATACCAAGGGCTCAAGTGGAAAATATTTGGAAATGAATGTGGCAACATGTGTGCAAATGTGCTTGATATAGATGATGTATTGAATGCTACAAGAGCTTTTAGAGCCCCCAATAAAATTATGTTTTAAAAAAGGAAATTTCAAAGGGCAGCTCAAGAAGACAAAGTATTATAATGAAATGTGTGCAAAATTCGATTTAGAAAACCACATAAGGGAAACAGGCTCAGCATATCTCAAGATGAATGGAGTGAAGAAAAAAAATTCAAGCTCCAACTTGCAATATTGAAAGTTTCTACAGGCAAAATATTGAACAATGAAGGAAGCATCAAAAGAATTTAGAAGGGATATGTAGTAAGAACATCTGAAGTAGTACTTTCCAAGGTTGTATCATATGCATATGACAGATTACTCATAAGCCTTCCTCCAATCCCAATGTCTCATTTTACTTCATATAATCAAGCCTCTCTGATTATTTACTCAGTATTCCATTGTTCTGTCTATCCAATTGCCTCTGTGCAAATTCTGCATCAGCACAATGAAGTGTTCTGATATTCCTACTCTACATAGTGTTATCCACAGCTTATTATGATTCAACCATCGAATGTCTTTTCATAGCAGTCAGATATTCTCTGCATTTAGCAACATCTATCTAAATGGCATCAGCAATGATATCCTTCACAAAGATCCTGACAACTAGACCAGTAAGTAACATCAGAATAAAATGAGATATTAATTTTTCAAGGATTTCTTCTTGTTTGATCCACAATCGATGCTCATGAAAGCGGCAGTAACGAAGCCAAACAATGCATTGCATTAGTTAATCTGCTGCACAAGACTGGTTTTAAGTGTTGAAGAAAGTTACTTTGAAGACAAAGATGCCAATTCCTTCATATGCACATGAAAGTGAACATTGAACAAGAAAGAGAAAGAACTGATGCATTTGAATTGGATTGAATTGATTTTCTGGTGACGACAATTCAAAGGACCATGGACTGCCAAAAGAGCTAACACATTTGTCTTGAAAAAGGTACAGTCATAATGCCCCTTAGAAGCAAAAGGGGAGACTCAGTATGATGTATTTTGGACATTTATCAGGGACGATGAGTCCTTGGAAAATACATCATGTTGGGTTAAGTAGAGGTACAGAGAAAAAGAGCAAGACCCTCCACAAGTTGGATTGACATAGTGACTGTAACATACAGGGACTGCTCAAACATATGAACCCTTCTGAGGATGGCACAGGACCAGACACTGCTACACTGTGTTGTACATTGGGTTGCTATGAGTCGGAACCAACTTCATGGAACCTAACAACAATAGAAATTGCAATCGACTGGATGACAGGGACTCTTTCTTCTTCTTCTTTTTAAGTAGTTAAGCATTTAGTTGCTGACCAAAATGTTGGAGTTTCAAACCAACCAGCTGCTCCATGGGAATAAAGTGGGGCAAGTATAGTTATATAAAAATTATAACCTGGGACACCCTAAGAGGTAGTTCTACTTAATCCTATAGGGTAATATGAGATAGAGTTAATTCAAGTGCAACAGGCATTTCTGTAATCAACTAGTTGTCATGTCATCAAGTCAATTTCAAATCTTGCTTTCAGGTGCACTAGAGTAAAACATAGGGTTTTCTATGGCCTTTCTTCTATGGTGACTCTGGGTGGACTTGAATGACCAACCTTTTGGTCGTCAGTCAAGCTTGTTGACCATTTGTGCTCTCCGGGGACTCCCATGTTGGGGGGTAATAGGACTGATCATAAGACAGGCTAAACCTCCTCTAGGTTACAGAGAGACTTGCCAACCAGTAAGAGGACTGACGACTTCCAGGAGGCAAATCCTTCTCTTTGGTTGTGATTCAGCTCCTTGACAGCATTTCACTTAATCACAGCATCAGCTGCCCACTCGGTTAAATCGCTATGATCACTGCTCCTCTAATGGAAAGTCTGGAAGGTCAAAAGCAGCAGCCAGGGCTCCCAACTGGGCTTTTGAGAGCTGACCTTTCATTTCCTCCCCAGCTTAGTGGCAGGAAGCTAGCCCTCATTTTCCAAAGAGGTCCTTGTAGTTTGGTTTAGCACATAGGCTTCAGCAGAGATTTTGGCAAGATGGAGGCATCAGATGCAAATCACAGAAGCTTCAAGTTAAACAAGACAAAACTAAACAGCGAAAAACTTTGCTATTCAGTTGATTCTGACTTATAATGATCCTATAAGGGGTTTTCTAGATATCACTTGCTACCATTTCTAAAAAAAATTAAGGAGCAGCAACAAGCCAGCTCCTTGCCTTGCCTCAATTCTCAGCCTGTGTTAAAGTCACAGCATAGAGACCAGACTGGGAGAAAAAGATTCTGAAAAAATGTTAGAAACTTTGGTATCCCTCTGAGGCGCCCACATTTAGGTGAAAGTGTCACAGGGATCATACACACATTTCCTTCCTTTCTTTTTTTTTTTAGGTCACGTCCTCTAGTTTTCTCATTAGTAGAGATGGAACAAGGAGGACACCTAGGTTTGCAAAGGGATGGAGACAGTAATTAAGTTGCCATTTGCTTTTCCCTCTCTTAGCTCCCTAATCCCAATTATTTTCAACCTTTTCACATGGACTCTCTTTTCTTGACCTTTTAATGAATTTTCCCTACTTGCCAGGTCTTTCTCCAGAGGGTACATATCCTTCACAGTTGGCTAAAGCTATTTTAACAGTAATAATGAGATGGTTATTATTGCTCTCCTTCCCCCCCCTCCACTATAAGAGCAAGCTCCCATATATTTTTGAGAAATATCTAATAACAATTTTATGTCTAATTTACACAAGAATATTCCCATCAAAAACACAAGTTGTCATCGCTTGTGTTGCAGCTTAATATTTTATCTACAAAACAATATGATTATTTCAGATTGGGCCAAATAATTACCAAGGCTCTTCTGGGTATGTAAAGAACAGGCAAGCATCCAGCTGCTAAGTCAAGGGTCTGTGGTCCAAAAGCATCAGCTTCTCCATGGGGAAAGATATAACAGTTTGCTTCCATAAAGGGGTGGGTCTGGAGAAAGATGGGGTGTTGTGCTTTCATAAAGAAATGCTATGGGGCCATTCTACTCTCCTATTGGATCCCCATGAGTCAGATTGATTGGTGAGCAGTTTTTCTGGGCTGTGTATATAAGAGTGGGCAAAGTGTTGTGATTGAGAGAAAGTGTATGGGGTACAGAGGGACATTAGAGATAGCCAGGTCCTTGTGACGTAAAAAAGGAGCCCAGGTGACTCAGTTATATGGTTTGCACCCATCAGGCACGCAGAGGGAGGAAGCTGAGGCAGTCTTCTTCTATAAACATCATAGCTTTGGAAACTCAAGCAGTTCTACTCTGTCCCACAAATTACTATGAGTTACAATCAACTTCAAGGCAATGGGTGTTTTGGGTTTGGGATATAAGCACCACGATGATCTGGGTGGAACTCTGATAGTCCTTGAACACCTACCATGTGCAAAGTACATGTTGCTGTCAATAGCTGCCTAGTGAGCCCTCCCCCTCCCCAGTCATAGGAATGGTGCAATTGGTAATGAAATGTTTCCAAACTCCAAACCATCTTTGTAATCAGTATTGAATTGGATTGTTGTGATTCATAAGCTTTTATGGGCTGATTTTTGAAAGTGGGAGTCAGATCTTTCTTTCTAGTCCACCTTCGTCTGGAAGCACTGCTGAAACCTGTCCAGCAAGCCTGCACTGATAGATAAGTGGTGGCTGCACATAAGATGCCTTATCCAGAAACTAACCCTGGGTCTTCCACAGGGAAGGGGAGAATTCGACCACTCCCCATCCATGTACATAGCAAATATTTATCTTTTTAAATCGCCTGGAACAACCAAAAATGGGTGTTGTCATTCCCATTTCCAATGAGACGATAGAGGCGCAGAGAAGTTGAATGCCTTGCAGCAACTTCTCATAGGTAAGCCATAAAATATGGAAGCCCCAACCTGACTTACCTTGAAGCTAATGGTTTCACTATTACCTTGAAGCTAACAGTTTTCACTATTATTATCTTGGATCTTTTCTCCTAGAAATCAAGAGTGACCCTGAAAAGACAAAAGTGATATCAGTAACTTGGGAAACATTCCATTATTACCAAGAAATCTGGGATAGTACACAGAAGACACTCATTCAGATACTCCCGAAGCTGTCCTAGGAAGTTCACGTCACCTAATTCTAGCACAGGATCAATGACAAAGAGGCAGACTCTCAGCAAGATGGATTGATTCAGTGGCTGCAACAATGGGCTCAGACATAGCAACGCTGCGATGATGACACAGGACTGGCCGTGGTTCCATCTGTTGTACAGAGGGTGGCTATGAGTTGGAACTAACTTGATGGCACCAGAAAACAATAACAACAGTTCTACAGAGATCAGAGGCACAAAGAAGGAACAGCCTTAGGTTGGGGGCAGCCTTGTTTTCATCTCCGTTCAGCTTCTTACAAACTGTGTGTTGGTGTATGATTTGGGGCAAAAGGCTACATATCTATGTGCTTCTATGCCTCATCTTTAGAAGTGGACTCAATAACATCTACTGTTAGAATCCTCAGCTTCCACATGAAAATGAACTTCATATGCAGCCCCACTCATCTATCCACAGAGGTCTGCATGATGCTATGATGCTTCAAAAGGACCTTTCAGATGAAGATGGTCTAAGATGAATCTGTGTTCAACAAGACCTGGCAATCGACTTCTCAAAACTAACTAAGGAGAATTTTATGAATCTCAATGGCCTAATCTGCATCCACTCCACCCATGGGGATGACACAGTATCAAGCAGTGCTTAGAGTCCAGGGTGACAGGTAACATCAGAGATCCTGTTGGTTTCAGGGTATCGAGTGTGTTACTACATCTAAGGTGTCTACAGTCAACTTAGCTTGGCATAGTTAACTTCTGAGTAATGAGGAACCATCATTATCATAGAAACCTCTTTTCCCTAAGGTATGTGATGTGCAGGGGGACGGAGGCTGTGAGGTGGGTGGATGGGGGAACTGGACTTTAAAGTCTACCTTTACTGCAGCTGGACCATCTTTATGATAACTATAACCAATGGCCCCTCCAAATCACTCTTTTTTTATCTTGAACAAAAGCTTGAAAGTCTCTTTTGAAATCCAAGTATATCTAATTTTTAAAGCCCAAAGGGAACCTAGGTTTGTATCAAAGCCATAAAAGTCTTAAAGTGAGGATATGGAGGGTTAAGCAGACTGACTTAAAGCAATTAATGACAAAAAACCAGACAGACAAAAAGCAAAGCTATCTGAAAGACAAGGAAGGTCATTAGCTTAGGGTGATCTTGAGGACTCAGCAGGGATGGAAAGTGGTAGGGAATCACACTGCAGTGTGATTATCTGACCCTGTACTTTATCTTCTTTTGTTTTGTTTGTTTTATTTTTAATGTGGGAATATAACATATTTGGGCAAGTACACTCTCTCATTTACAATAAATTATAATCTTACCCGTAGAAAGCAAGCACACAGATCCAACCATTGCCCAGCTCAGAAGACAGAACAGTACTGGTCCCTCTTCACTTGATTGAATCCACAAAGATACTCACACACACAGGCTTAAAAAGTAGGGGGAAATTCCATTATCTTCAGATTCCACTGTTCCCTAAACTTGCTGAAGCCTCCATGAGAATGTGTACCTATATAACTAAACAACACATCCACTACATTCTGACCTTTCTTGCCATCTCATTCACTGTCATTTACCAGCCGTTTCATGCTCCGAGGTCATGGTGTAGGGGTGGGGGGCACATCTTATCTTCTCCACCATAGTTTAGATACCTTAAAGGCCGAGCGAGTTCTTGCTGTATTGCTTTGAAGTCTTTGTACTCTGAGTACCCATGGCTTCCAGTGACCTTGGTCTACTTGCTGAAGAAATTACCTGGATTGGGTAACTGAGGAGCTTCTCCGGCTGAGGAGTTCTGGAGGAGCAGTAGGCTAATGTGCTGCTAATCACAATGTCAGCGGTTCAAACCCATGACGCATCTCTGAGGGAGAAAGATGAGGCTTTTGCTCCCAGGAGCAAATAGTCTCAGAAATACACGGAGGCAGTTCTGCTGTACTCTGTGGTTGCTGGTAGCACAGTGGTTTGCAAGTTTGGCTGTTAACTTCCAGAGCAGCAGCTTGAAAGCAGCAGCCACACAAAGGGAGAGAGATGAGGCTTGTTACTTCTATAAAGATCCACATGCGTAATTCTACTTTGTCTTTGGGGGTCACTATTACTCTGACTTGATGGCAGTGAGTTTGGTTTAAGCTTTGGTATCTTCTCAGACAATAACTATTGTTAAAATAATATAAAAGCTGTACTAAAAATAAATATTATTTGAAGCTTCGCTATACACCCAGAGATGGGTGTTTTCATAAATTAACATAATGGATCAAGTGAGGAAGGAAAATATCTTTTTAAAAGAATAGAATACCTACAGTATTGAAATCTTTTCAAGAGATATAATTGCAGTTTCCCTTATTTTTCATATTAAAGATGGATTGTTAATTAAGCCCCAAGGCATTCTATGATCAGAGTCTATCCCTAAAAGTACCAAACCCTTTGAAACAAAAAAAGAATCCAATTACTTTGTAATAGTAGACTAATAGGCTGGTTGCATGTTACTGAGGTCCTTAGTTAAAATTCTAGTTAAACCTTAAAACTCCATTCATCCACCATTTGCACATTCATTCATTTTTGGCCCACCAAGATGGGCTACTAAGTGCAAAGTCAGTGGTTGGCAACTGCCACCTGCTTTTTTCTTTTTTCACCCTAACCCTAACCCTATGCCGCCTGCTTTGAGGAAGAAAGCTGAAGCTATTTCTGTCAACAGTTACAACCTGAGACCCCCAGGAACAGTTCCACCTTGTCCTATTGGATTGCTATGAATTGAACTCAACTTGATGGCAGTGAGTTTTTACATTTTACTATACAGCAAAGGTCCCTGGTGATGCAGATGGTCTGCACTTGGGTCCTAACCAAAATGTTGGCCATTCAAAGCGACACAGGGAAGGTGAGAAAGAAAGGTGTGCCTGGTGAGTACTTTCACAGGATTCTTGCTAGGCAAACCCTGTGGAGGGTAGCATATGTGACTGCCATGAGTCAGGAGCAGCTTACAAGCAACATATTTATTTCCCTTTTGTTGCTGTTTTTCCTATACTATACTTTAGTGACAAAGTAAGTTAATTGATGGGCTGTTAACCACAAGGTCCACAGTTTGAACGATGGGGCTTTCTGCTCCCATAAAGATTGAAAATTTCAGGAACCCAGAAGCACATTTCTACTCTCTCCTGTTTAAGATTGTGGAGACAGAAAAATGGCTGATGATATTGAGATTTTCCATCTTCTCTTCCCACAGATACAGTCAATTTAATTTCTGGGTCTTTCCTCTAGAAAATTCTACACGTGTAATCTTTTTTTGTTGTTGTTGAAATAAGTATTAGCAATGAAGAAGTTATTAATCTTACAACATTCTATAATGTTATTAATCTTACAACATTCTTGGCAAATTCTAGCCAAGGTCATATTTCTCTCACCAAGACCATATTTTTCAACTACTGCTCCTTCATGTTTGTTACCAATTTTCACATTGCCATCACGAATAACTATCAATGAATCTTGATTATATGTTTGATCAATTTCAGACTGAATACATTGGTATAATTTTTCAATTTCTTTATCACTAGCTTATTTATCACTTGGGCATATTTGACTAATAGTTGTATTGGCTGGATTTCCTTGGGCATGTTATCCTATCACAGATGCTATGCTATGTATACAGATCACAGATGTTATACTATTACAGACAGCATTGTACTTTGAAATAAAGCTTGACATGTTCCTTTCAGCAATGAATGAGATGTCATTCCTCTTGAATTAGTCATTTCTGGCATAGTAAAGTGTTTGATTATCTGCTTCAAAATGGCCAATACCAGTCCAATTTAGCTCACTAATACCTAGGATATTGGTCTGTATGTGTTCCATTTCATTATTCATAATTTCCAACTTTCTTAGAGTCATACCTCTTATATTCCAAATCTCAATTATTAATAGATGTTTATATCTATTTCTTCTCAATCTGAGTCATGCCCCATCAGCAAATGCAGGCTTCAAAGACTTTACACCTTCCACAAATGAGTTTACAAGCAAATGTGGTGAAGAAAGCTGATGGTGCCAACCTATCAAAAGATATAACATCTGGGAGTCTTCAAGACTTGAAGATAAACAAAAGGCCATATAGCTGAGAAACAACAAAGCCTGCATGGAAGAAACACACCAGTCTGTTTGACCACAAGCTGTCAAAGTGATCAGGTATCAGGCATCAAAGACACAAAACAAAACAAAAAAATCATATTGATGTGAGTGATGGGGAGTGTGAACCCAAAGCCCATCTGTGGGCAACTGAATATTCTCTTACAGAAGGGTCATGGGAAAGAGATGAGCCAGTCAGGGTGCAGTATAGCAGTAATGAAGCATACAACTTTCCTTTAATTCTTAAATGCTTCCTTCACCCACCCCCACCCCCCAGTATCATGATCTCAATTATACCTTACAAATCCAGCTAGACCAGAGGATGGACACTGGTACAGATAGGAACTGGAAACACGGGGGATCCAGAACAGATTATCCTTTCAGGAACAGTGGAGAAAGTGGTGATACTGGGAGAGTGGAGGGGAGGTGGTGTAGAGGGGGGAACTAATTACAAGGATCTGCATATAACCCCCTCCCTGGGGGATGGACAACAGAAAAGTAGATGAAGGGACAAGTCAGACAGTGTATGACATGAAAAAATAATACTAATTTATAAATTATCAAGGGTTCATGAGGGAGCCGCAAGTAGGAAGGGGTGGGGAAAATGAGGAGCTGATACCAAGGGCTCCAGTAGACAGTAACTGTTTTGACAATGATGATGGCAACAAATGTACAAATGTGCTTGACACAATGGATGGATGTATGGATTGTGATACGAGTTGTATGAGCCCCCCAATGACATGTTAAAAATTAAAAAAAAAAGATTTTTCTTTTTTCAAGTCATTAAGAGAGACTCTACTTCAAGAAGGCAGCCCTTTCTTGGTCATATTTTGAATACCTTTCAACCTGAGGGGCTCATCTTGTGGCATTGTATCTGATAGTGTTCTGCTGCTGTTCAGAAGATTTTCAGCAGCTAATTCCTTAGAACTGCATGCCTATTCTTTCTTTGTGATGTGCTCTTACTTTAGAACAGTGGTTTTCACCTTGAGGGTCGAACAACCCTTTCACAGGGGTGGTCTAAGATAATCGGAAAACACATATTTCTGATAGTCTTAGAAACCCAGACACCACTCCTCTATCCTTCTCCAAGAGAGTCTGCCCACATGCAGATATGTCCACATATGAGTTTTTCCTTATTAGCTTAGGATGTTTCCCAAATAACCCCTGCCTAATCATTTCTTCTAAAAAGATTCATTCTCTAGAAGGGAATCATGTGAAAACAGTGGTTAGAAAGTTTCTTGAGTATAAATATATCTTCTTATAACATCTCTTTTGTCTCAAGTTCTATGGGTTTTGTGGGAGACTGAAGGGAAAGGACCTTTTTTATCTTTTTACAGGGCATCATCAGATGTTTAAAACCAGCGCTCATGCCTGATGTAGTTCTCCCCCTCCCCCCAATAGACCTTCATTTAAAAAATAGATTTAAAAAGCAAAATTCATTGCTATCAAATTGACTCCTATTTATATTGACTCTATAGGGGAGAAAACTGTCCCTTTTAGTTTCTAAATCTATAAATCCTCAGAGGACTGGAAAGTCTCATCTTTCTCTTGCTGTACAACTCATGGGTTCAAATTTTAACCTTTTATGGTTAAAATGCTAAAAGAGTTAGTATTTTAATGCTTTAACCCATGATGCCCCCAGGGCTCCTGTTACATAGATAGGTATTGATTAAATAGCGGTTGATTAAACTCCACAGCAGAACAGAAGACATTGACAGCACCATGGCTCTCCAAAGATGGGTAGATCTACCTGGCTAAGGTATTGAAAACAACAACATCATCCCTCACTGCCATCAAGTTCATGACAAGCTATATCAACTCTATAGGACAAGGTAAAATTGACTGTGTGAGACTGTAACCCCTTGTGAGGATAGCAAACCCAGTCTTTCATGAGTGGTGCAGCTAATGTAAGTAGCAGCTCAAGGCATAACCCACTATGTCACCAGGGCCCCTGTAAGAGAGGTAGGCAGCCACTATTAAATCAACTCTGACTCACAGTGACCTTGTGTACATCAGAACACAAGACATTGACCAGCTCGGCATCCGTTTGAGTCCAACTTTGTCAATCTATCTATCTCACTGAGCGTCTCTCTTTTGCTTACTGGCACTCCACCAAACATAATATCTTCTTACCATGATTGGTTATGTCTAATGGAAGCTAG
Source organism: Nesogale talazaci (assembly GCA_004026705.1). Taxonomy (NCBI): domain Eukaryota; kingdom Metazoa; phylum Chordata; class Mammalia; order Afrosoricida; family Tenrecidae; genus Nesogale; species Nesogale talazaci. Next base: position 56,833 of record PVJH01010963.1, read on the forward strand.
TTGGATGAAGTCCCATTGTCATCTGTAGGGTTTCAATTGGTTAAATATTAGAAGTGTATTGTCAAGCCCCTTTTCCTGGTTTCTTAATTTGGTAGCTCCATAAACCTGTCCACCAAGGGTGGCACTGTTAGTATTTAAAATAGTAGTGTTATGGCTTCCAGTCACAGCAGCATGCAAACACTCTTCATGTAGTTTACTATCCAGTTCTTCTACTCTTAACTAGTAAATATCAAATCAAATATTTACTGGGTGCTTTGCAGAACTGATAATAAGTACTGTTCATTTATTATCTCCATTCTCACAACAAACCATTAAAATGATAAATTTACTATATTTTTCAGATGAGGAAATGAAGACTCTGAAAAGTAACCTGCCCAAGGCAACACTACTCATATGTAGTAGTGGAATCCTAGGCATGCTGATTCTAGGGTACTAGCTCTGGATAGCTATTAATACTGCCTTCTAACATCCCATTCCAGAATCTGGAGCACTCAGAAAGGTTGGGGCTTCATATGCACACTTGGATCCAGGGAAGAAAGAGCTGATAATCTGCTCCTATAAAGGTGACAGTTCTTGGTCTCAAAACAAGCATTCATGAGGTGATAGCTATTTGTACTGAAGAATTACAGTATGCAGTGTGATCAAAAGATTATTAATAATAAAATCTCTGATTAGAGGGGGTACTGTATTAAAGCCTAAAATCTGAGCTTTCAGTTTACAGAAGGCTATAGATGAGAATGAAGAACAAAACTCATTTAGAGAGTCCCCACCTTGATTATGTCTCCCTTGAATTCCCTCATGCTATTGGCCAATAATGTGAATAGTCATGTCCTCAGACAGAATGCATTGAAAAGTGGATTACTATAGATATAAGTTAAGGTAAATGTTAACATTTTGATATTTATTTTCCCTTTTGTTTGATTTTAAAATCTTTCTACTTTTTATTATATTCTGCTTTCTTTTGGGTTGTGGTTTATCAATATTTTATTTTGTTGTGATCTTTTTTGTATGGTTTTATGACCAAACAAAATAATTTTTTGCTTAGTGTCTTTGTTTTCCGGCCTGTACCTGGGCTATTTAGGGTACTGATTCAGATAGACTACAACAGCTTTAGTTTCTTGGATACAATGCTCCACTCTATTTATAGCTATGAGCATATACTGAGTTCTAAATTCATCATCTTAGTTTTGCATATGAAAATAATTCAAATCCGCTGATAACAGGATAAGACAAAAAGAGATAAATATTTGAAAAAGACATAGGTATTAAAGAATTGCCAAAGGAAGCTGTATATGGATCCAGGGTTGGCTATGGATTGAGTCGCCAATCAAAAAGACCATGGTTGGAACCCAGCAGTTACTCTACAGCTTTAAAAATATTTAAAGTTTTGAAAATGGGAAGGGACAGTTCTTTCCTGTCCTATAATGTCACTATGATTTAGAGTCAATTAAATGACAGAAAATTCTTTTGGTTTTCTTTGTTTGTTTGGAGGCTGTGTAATATATTCAGAGACCAAAAGTTGGATACACACTGCAAGGCCAGAACCAAGCTTGAGAAAAGTAGAAAATAAAAAAGAATATTGAAGCGTCAATATATGGAAGGTGTGAGGCTAATTTAGAATTTTGAAAATGTAGTAACCTTCATAAATGTCTTAAAATCTAAATCTTTCTTTTTGCAAATTATACTGTCAACATTTCAGAACGCATTTTAATATTTAGAAGTCATAGATAATTTGAGTGCAATGTTTCAGATGTGAGGAAGACTTCAAGCTTCTTCATAAGAAACATTCTAGCTTGTCTTTGAAGGATCTTTGTGCACAAGTGGAAAAGGTGTATGGTCTTGGAATAAGACGGGAACATTTAAATTTTAATCAAGGAGTATGAGCTCGGACAAACCCATTTTGGGTTTCAGAACATTTGCATCTGTCTTTATTGTGCCCCGCTCCCTGCCAATCAGTCAGTCAGTTATGACTGGCTGGGACCCTCTTGTACAGACTGGATCTCCTTGGGTTTCTGATGCTGAAAATCTTTGTGAAAGCAGAAAGTTTCATCTTTCCTTTGCAGAGTTGCTGCTGGGCTCGAACGGCTGAATTTGTGGTTAGAAGTTGAATGTAAAACCCTCTGCTTCGTGAGAGCTCCTTATATATTGTGCACTGATTCATATTTCTGTCCTTTTATTAAGATCACAAATGGGAATTCTTGCTATTCCATTTCTAATAAAAGTGAAGTCGTGATACACGAAGAGTTCAAAGGTCATATGGTTTTCTTTGTTCAAATATGCCCTGGGAACAAAGCACACTATGTATAGCTTGACCTAAATATTTAGTGCAGCACAAACTGCTTTGAATGAAGCCAGTGTGTACTTCTTCTCTCTCAGGTTAACAAACGGTACATTAGAATATCCTGATTTATAATAGGCAAGCAGAGTGAAGAGTGGCATGAGAAATAAATTCCATAGCTCCAAAATCTACAGTCATTAGGGGAAAACTGGCACCATTTTTGGAAAAAGCAGGTGAAAAATACACAGAAATAAAATCTAATATTTGAGGCACTGAAATGTGTGCTGATCAGTGCTTTCTGTATGCAAAAATCAGGATAGATAAATCTATAGAAATAGTAGCAAGATTAATAGTATCTTAGGGTCATGGCAGGGAGGTGAGGGGAAAGAAGGAGTGAATGATAATGGATACAAAAATATATAAAACGAAACCAAAAAATGATGAGTCTGTCACAAGGAGTCACTATGAATTGAAAATCATCTCAATGACACCTGAGAACTTCCCATTGATTATACTAAAATGATCAGAGATAAAAATGTGAGATACCTTTTACCACCTTTTAGCAGTGGAAAAGCATTATATCAAAGAGCTAGGATATATCAGAAACAAACACACAGATATGCACACATATAGCATTGTATTTGGTTTTGTTCTCCATGTTATGAATATGGAAAACAGATTTTTGCCAGAAGAAATGTGATGTAACTGCTACAATGACATGAAATTGATGGTCTAAATTGTGATACATAAATCACAGATGATTTACCAGATGAACACAGCACATTGCAAGTTGAGCCCTCTACCACATTATGCAACTCAAGACCCCACACAGTGGGACTCTCTAAGAACCCTGTGGTCCTAGTGTCACTCCCAGGCCTTTGTATATATGGAGTCTTACTTGAACACCATGATATTGGATGTGATTAAAGAAACCCTTACCCATGTGACTTAGCTGAACTCTCAGAAGGCCCTTTTTGACAAGGCCAGACAGATCCCATGGGTTACTATTCCTGGCCTTTAAATGAATAGCTGAAATTGTTTATCCCCACTGATCAATCAGAAAGGAAGTATATGTTCTTCAAACTTTGGTTAAGCTTCTCCTCTTCCTTTATCTGAGGCCAGATGTCCATCATCTTTATGGGCTGATCCCAGTGTAAAAGACACTGATTGACTATCAAATGATGTCACCCCTTCACCCCACATTCCCACAGCTTGGTTTTCTAACGAACACACAAGAAAAACACTTTTTTATATACAACTTTTTAATTATATGCTGACCAGATGTCTATTACAATAGGCTACACACACATACACACACACACACACACTTTTTTTTAAAAGGAAACTTTAAGGAAAATCCTTATGTACCTCTGAATTTCTTTGTTCTCTGACATCTTGGTTCTGTGAAATTACAATGCCTCCTTCCATATGATCCAGGAGGGGCTACAAGAGCAAAGAATTATACTTTCTCTTGGATTGTGGGCTATGGAACAATTTCTTTTTAATTGGCAGGGCAAGCAAGGAGTGGTATGCTTATTTCTGAAAATAAAATAGTAGACCAAATAAGTTTGGGAACCTATGCCATAGACTATAAGTAATTTTTTTTCCCATTCTAATTGGCAATTAGAACTGGCAATGCTAATGTCCACAGTTAAGGGACAGGCTAATTGTGGCATCTAGTTGGTAGAACCAAGGATCTCAATAAAGATTCTACAATGCAAAGGACAGCACCCCCCCCCCCCCACACACACACATTTAGAATTGTCCCACTCCAAATGTCAGCAGTACCAAGGCCATGAAACCCTGCTGAAGATGCATAGGTCATTCCCTCACACCTTCCCTTTGTCCTACCTCTTCCTTTTCTTAATGCCTTTTCCCTTCCTATCTCTTTCTTGTTCTCCTTTCTAGTCCTCTCTTTTATTTAACTCCTTACAAAAGCCCAACCCACTGCCTTGAATTGCAACTCTACATAGATTGTCAAGCTTTTTGGTGGTAGAAAGCCACATTTTTCTTTCAAGGAGGAGCTAGTGGGTTTGAACTGCTGACCTTTTGGTTAGCAGCCCAATGCCTAATCCACAGGGCCATCAAGGTTTCTTGTCTCAAAGAGCACTAAAATGAAGCACTGCTTCTCTTTAGTGAGAAAACTTTAGATAGCAAAACAAGAGATGATGGTGATTCTCGAGGCAAATAAAAGGATGGCATTTAGATGGCATAATTTCATTAAAATAGAGTGTCCTTTACATATTCTTCCTCTATGTTCCAGGATTAGAAAAAGATAACACTAGTTAAGATTCTAGGAAGACATGAATTCAGGTGCCTGGAATGACACAAGACTCCTTGTTCCAGGGTGTATCCATTGGATGGGACTGGCTATTCCTCAAAGGCTCATAAGACAATTAAGGGCACTGTCACTGCTGTTTATCCATGCTAAATTGCAAAAACTTCATCATATACTAGGAATATCACTATTCCTAGGAAGTGCAAGCAGTTCAGAACTTAATTACTAACCAAAAAGCTGGGAGTTTGAGCCTTGGAAGACAGGCCCAGTGATCAACTTTTGAGCAATTGCAGTCTTGAAAGCCCTCTGGAGTGCAGTCCTCCTCTGTACATCTAAGTCAGCATGAGTCTAAACGGACTCTCCGTTAACTGATTTGGTTTTTGCTTTACACTATTCATACCATCCAAGTAAACAAAGACCCCTTTATATGCTAATATCCACATCCACAAATCATCCTAATTCTTATATTTTAATTGGAATTCCAAAACAGCTTGGTTTGCTCCTCTGTGTTCCTATAACTACAACTAAAGTTGAAATATACATCATTTTTCCATGGCATGTTAAAGTTAATTCCTCTCATTGCAAGACTGATAGTCTATCTTTTTATCCACCCTTCCAGTTGCTGAGCGATTTTCAAAAATTTAAATGTCCTCTTGGAAGGAATGTTCACCATTATCTTTAGGATGGATTCTAAGTTCATTGACCAGACATACAAGCGCAAAACAGCAAAAACAAGCCCACTGTCATGAAGCTAATTCCAAATATTAGCATCTGTGTTTGTAACATCACTTTCTTCCCTGAGCACCACTAATTCAATATTTAGCTGTCTAAATTTTCTTCTTGATGGTCAGCATTTACCTAGGCAGGAATTGAGAATAATGATCCACTTTCAGGAAGCTATCACCAAGACCTTCTAAAACTCTCTACCGTCAGGATTAAAGTTCACAATGGCTATCCCCAGCTGGCTTCTTTCTCCACTCAGATTCCACATTCCTGGGTGCTATGGATTAAATTGTGCGCCCATCTCAAAAAATATGAGTTGGAATCCTAACCTCTATAATGCAGATGTAATCCTGTTTGGAAATAGAGTTTTCCCTGTGCTGTTGATAAGGACACATTAGTGTAGGACATGTCCTAAACCCTTATACTTATAAGAGTGAGAGATTGGACACAGACACACCTGAGGAGTTGTTGGCTGGTGGGTGGGTGGTGGTAGCATGTGCAGCAGTTACATAATGTCATGTCAACTTGAAGTGTAGGGTGGAGTCCAGCCTGTCAATCAGGTCATAGCCAAATGGAGCCACCTTGTGGGAGTGACCTCCTGCTGTTGAACCAAAGTGTGTCCTGTGCCAGTCCTGGAGATGTGTCTGCTGCCATTGGATCCAGAGAACTTTACATCCACCAGCCGGCAAAGTCCCTGCATTCTGCATCATGAGTCTAAAGTGGGACTTAAAGACTAGTATTGAACTTAAGGACTTGAATTGAACTGAACTGGAATGCTTTCCTGATATGCAATTACTTCATTATATAAAGCTCTTTCTTACACACATATCATCATCACTGAACTTGTTTCTCTAGTCAACCTGACCTAACACAATACGTTACCTTGAGATTGGGATACTAGAGAAACAATTCGTGAAGATGGAGAATGTATACATGCTTGACCTCTGCTATATGGCTGTTTTCTTCTTTAGCTAGTCAGAGCTCAGATAGGGTCACACTGTTTACTTGATTCTTTTTTGGAAAGAATATGGAAAGTGAAAGATTTTATTTTTTTTTAGTCATTGTCTTTGGTTATTCCTGATTAAAATGGTGAAAATTAATATCATTAATGGAAATTTTGAGCTCAGAAGGCCAAATGGCTGACAGAAGGCTCTGCTCTGGCTTCATGCAGCTGAAGGCTTTGATTCATTTTATATATGAATGGGATAGTTCAGTTAAGATGGAATTTGACTGTTTTAAGAATGTATTTAGGCCAGGGGTCAGCAAACTCTTGAGACCAAAGAGCTAATAATATCCCTTCTAACAACTTTAAAGTCACTCAAGAGTCTTAAATATGTTTTTCCAAATAAATGAAATCACTGTGATCTGAAGTAATAACCTTCAAGTGGTTTCAGTGTTACTGCAGAGCTGTACATTCACACTGAAAGAGCCACATATGGTTCGAGAGCTGCAGTTTGCCAACCACTGATTTAGGCACTAAGGGCGTGCAACAGAGCAGCAACGGGAGCAAAGTAAAGGAGTCCCCGGGTAATACCAAAAATAGACTTTGGGGCCAAGACATGGCACCCCATGAGACTCAAGTTGAAAACATGTCTGAAAGTCAATAAACAGACCTGGAACTAATTATAGGGACTTCTCTTTTTTTTGTTATTGGTTTTGTTGTTATTTCTTGGTTTGAGGTTTTCTTCTGCTGTGTTGTTTTGCTTTGCTTTGTTTTTGTGCTTAATGTTGTCTCTGCATGTCTATCTTGATAAGATAGATGGACTAAACAATCTGGAAGAGGAAACAATGGAAGTGGTGTTTCTGGGGAGACATGGGAGAGGGAAACTGGGGAAAGAAAGTAGGGGTTAACAAACCCAGGAACAAGAGAAAAGCAAGAGATATAAAATTGATGGTGAGGAGAGTGTAGGATGCCTGGTAGAGTTTTATCAAGAGCAATGTAACCAAGTGTAATTACTGAAACCTGAATGAAGGCTGAACATGATAATGGGACAAGAGGAAAGTAAAAGGAAATGGAGGAATGAACAAGGGGGCAACGGGCATTTATTGAGGTCTAAATACAGGCACATACATATGTAAATATATTTATGCATAACTATAGGGAAATAGAACTATATACAAACATTTATATGTTAAGCATTAAGGCAGCAGATGGACTTTGGGCCTCTACTCAAGTACTCCCTCAACAAAAGGATACTTTGTTCTAATAACCTGGTATTTTATGATGCTCACTAGAAGGCTCTGCTCTGGCTTGATGCAGGTGAAGGCTTTGAGCCTTATTATATATGAATGCTATATATGATGCTATAATACATCATATTATATATGATGCCATGCTGACATGACTACTGAAGACAAAAATGGGTGCATAAGCAATTGTGGTGAAGAAAGCTGGTGCCCAGCTATCAAAAAATATATAATCTGAAGTCTTAAAAAATTGAAAACAAACAAATGACCATCTAGGTGAGAAGCAACAAAGCCCATATGGAAGAATTACACCAGCCTGTGTGATCATGAGGTGTCAATGGGATCAGGTATCAGGCATCAAAGACCCAGAACAAAAAATCATATCCATGTGAATGAGGGGGCGTACAGAATAGAGACCCAAAACCCACCTGTAGACAATTGGACATCCACTTACAGAAGGTTCCTGATGAAAAGACCAGTCAGTCAGGGTGCAGTATAGCACAGATAAAACATACAACTTTTCTCTAGTTCTTTAATGCTTTACTGCTTCCTCCTTCTCATTATCATGATCCCAATTCTGCGTTGCAAATCTGACTAGACCAGAGCATGTACATAGGTACAGATAAGAGATGGAAACACAGGGAATCCAGAACAGATACGATCCTCAGGATCAGTAATAAGAGCAGCTATATCAGGAGGGTAAGGGGAAGGCTGGGGAAGAAAGGGGAGACCGATCACAATGATGTATATGTATAACTCCTCCATGGGGGGATGAAGAACTGAAAAATAGGTGAAGAGAGACATCGGTGAGTATAAGACATGAAAATATAATAACAATGTGTAAATTATCAAGGGTTTGTGAGAGAGGGAAGATGGGGAAGGGAGAAGGAAACAATGAGGAACTGATATCAAGGACTCAAGTAGAAAGAAAATATTTGAAAATAACAATGACAACATAATTACAAATGTGCTTGACACAATGGATGGATAGATATGTTATAAGATCTGTATAAGTCCCCAATTAAATGATAGAAAAAGGAATGTGTAAAGGAACTGATTGCACCAAGTGTAACTGATTTTATTTATCTAGTTTATTTGATATAATGTGTCATAGATATGATTACTGGAAAGTATGGAAATAGAGAATGTGTAACCCCACTTGCCTTCAGACATTAAATTGGTATTTTAAATGGGTGTAGCTTTGAAAGCTTAGTATGTTTGCATTTGTAAAGAATTTCTGAGAGAGCTGTTGACATACTGAAGAAAAAAAAAGAAATCCTTGGGTTTTTAAAATTTTGATCTTGTGGTTTGTACCTGAAGCTGGAAAAAAAATTGAAGCCATAAAAAGTCTCTAGGACTGAATGTTAAAGAGAGTTGTTATCAGCCTGAAAATCTCACTGGGTTCCACCTGGACCACTTACTGAATGGAAGTGGGAAAAAAGCAGCAATAGACAGATGCATTGAGGCTGGCCACTGACATGTGTGGACCTGGTTCACAGGGACTAAAAGAGAGATGAGGATGGGTTGGCTGGTCTGAAATTAAAGAGTTGTGCAGAACCTAAGTCTATAGCATGACATAGGCCAAGGAGGCTAGGGTTGTTGAGAATTTGAGGGGGGCCATGGATGAACAATGGGCACCCTTGTGAAACTAAGTGAGGCAACTACCTTGAGTTGACCAAAACCCAATCAGGTGAATATATTTGAGCCTGCTGATTGGTGCATATTGCAGCTGGCTTTATAGATGGCCTGGCCTTATTTGACTTTGCTTATAGATGTAGACTCACAAGGTTCCAACTGGAACAAAGATTCTTCACATCAAAAATATGCTTGTCTCCTTAGAGTACTAGGTTGATATAAATGGTTAGTATAGAAATTGGATACCCAAAATGGGGAGGATAAAGGCAAGAAGTGGTTGGCTTGCAAAATTTTATGAGTGGGAGAATATGTTTATAGAATCCTAGGGTTATGGTATAGGTGTTCACATAACTGCAATTGTGATGTATAGGGTATTTTGTTCCCTATAGAAAGAAAGAGAGCCAGTCCAGTTCCCATGCTGGTCTGATCCCTCCCCATGATTCCTCCCCAAGCTGATCCGATCCCTCCCCACCCCTGCAGGGACCTAATGGATCACAGCCGGGACTGGGCAAACAACAATAGGACTTGCCACATTGTCTTCCTATGGAAGAAGACAATGGCAGAGTACATTTTTGGGGTCACATGGTAGGGAAGCAATGCACTCTGACTCTCCCAAGAAGGGAGCACTCCTGGATGGACAGTTGGGAGGATAAAATGGCTGGACTGATGATTCCTGCGGGATGTGGGGGAGGAGGAAGAGGCAAGGGGGCATGGACAGATGGAGAGGCTCAGAGACGGGGGAACAACAAGTGGCCTGGAATTGGTGGTGAAGAGAGTATGGGAGGCCTGGGAGGGCTTAAGTAAGGGTAATGTAACAGAGAAAAAGTACTGAAACTAAAATGAAGGATGAGCATGATAGTGGGATAGAGGAAAGGCAGAAGCAAACAGTGGAAGGAACTAGAAGGCAAAGGGCACTTACAGAGGTCTAAACACAGGCATGTGCATATGTAAATATAATTATCTATGATAAGGAGGGAATAAATCCAGGTACATATATTTATAGGTTTAGTAGTAAGGTAGCAGATGGACCTTGGGCCCCCACCCAGGCACTCCTTCAAAGCAAGAACACTTTATTCTATTAATCTGGTATTTCATGATGCTCACTGGCCCAATATGATCACTGAAGTCAAATAGGTGCATAAGCAAATGTGGTGAAGAAAACTGATAGCACCCAGCTATCAAAGGATATAGAGTCTAGGGTCTCAAAGCCTGAAGATAACCATTGGCCATCTAGCTGAGAGGTATTCAAGCCCACATGGAAGAAGCCCATCAGCCAGTGTGGCCATGAGGTATCACAAGGATCAGGTCGCATGCATGAAATAGGAAAAAACTATATCACTGTGTGTGCACCTTCTGAGACAATCACTGAGGCCACATGGGGGCATGAGCAAGAGTGGCAAAGATGGCTGATGGTACCTGCTTATCAAAAGATATAGCGTCTGAGGTCTTAAAGGCTTGAGGATAATCAAGTGGTCATATAGCTCAGTAGCAACAAAGTCCACTATAGAAGAAGCACACCAGCTTCAGTGACCATGAGGTGTGGAAAGAATCAGGTATTAGGCATCAAACAACAAAGTTCATATCATTATGTGCCCACCCTCCCGAAAGGATAACTGAGGACAAGAGTGCAGAGTCAGACAGAGCAGAGGAAGCTGATGGCACCCAGCCACCAAATGATAAAGTATCTGGAGTCTTGAAGGTGAACAAGTGGCCAGCTAGCGCAGAAGCAGTGAAGCCCACCTGGAAGAAGCACACCAGCCTGGGTGATCACAAGGGATCAAAGGGAGCAGATATTAAACATCAAAGAACAAGAATCACATCACTATGAATGAGGGAGAGAGTAGGATTGGTACCCAGAGCCCATTTGCTGGCAATTGGACACCCGGAGTTGCGGGGAGGAGATGGGCCAGTCAGGGTGTGATGAGGTAGCGATAAAGCATACAACTTTCCAATAGTTCCTGAAGGATTCCTCCCCCCAACTATCTTGATCTCAATTCTACCTTAAAAATCCAGATGGACTGGAGATATACACTGGTAGAGATGGAACTAGAAATATGGTGAACCCAGAACAGATGAACCCCTTGAAGCCAGTGGTGAGACTGGAGTTACTGGATGAGTGGAGGGAAGGTGGAGTAGAGAAGTGCAGGGATTCAATTGCAGGGATCTACATATAACCTCTTTTTTGGAAGACCAGTATTGAAAGAGTGGGTGAGGGGAGATGTCAGGCAGTGTAAGATATGACAAAACATTAATAATCTATAAGGTATTGAGGGTTGGTGAGGGAGGCAGAAGCAGGGACTGTTGGGGAAAGATGAGGGACTGATATGAAGCACTCAAGTGGAAGAGCAGATATTTGGAAAATGTTGATGGCAGCAGGCATGTGAAGGTGCTTAGCACAGTATATGTATTTATGTATTGTGAAAAGTGAGGTGTGACCCCAAATAAAATTATTTTTTAAAAAGAATATTATATTTAAATGAAGCTGGCACATTTTGAGTTTTTGAATTTAGTTTTGTACCGTTAGGCACAGATATAAATTTACCATTGTCTTTGTTTTAAAAAGTATGCATGGCTAAGGAGATGTGTAAAAGTGTCAAGTTGGCAAGGGGTAGTCTATGATATTATATAATTTTGTATAAGCTTGAAGTGTAGGGGTAGTGTCTACCCCTGTCAATCAGGTCGTAGCCTGTGAGAAAATAAATTTCTGTTGCTGAAAGTCACCTACTTGTGATTTGTGTGTTACAGAAAACAAGCAAACAAACAAAACTCCCTGCCATCAACTCGATTCCGACTCATAGCAACAGAGTACAATTGACCCCCTGAGTTTCTGAGACTATGAATCTTTAATGAAATAGGATGTTAGGAGCTCTTGGCCAACATACCGGACAATTTATTCCTTCCCTACTCTTTGGTGGGTCACACAGGTAGGTCAGTATTAGTAGAGCTGAGTGGAGCTCAACGCACAAGTTTTATTGCTGCACTTCTCTTTCCGTTTGCTGGTGACTCCACGTGTGAATAATCGCCTTCATTATGCGAGGTTAGGAGGACGCGCTCCCCCAGAAAATTACCCACATCAAATAAAAACAACTCCATATGGCAGCCCCATTCACTGCAAGACTAGTTAAACCTTGACCGCACAGTTTGCGCTAGCGTTTCATCTTCCTTACTGTCTTGGCTGCTCGCCAACCTGTTGGTGTACGGTGTCCTCAGTGACAAATCGATCCAGAATAGGCTTTGCAGACTTCCTTTATCTTCATATCTCAAGCCATTTTCCCTTAGGGCAAACTTAAAACCTCATATAGAGTTTTTGTTTTGTTTTGTTTTCCTCTTGAAACCATTCTCAATCCAATAAATATTTATCAAACACCTACCATGTTCCAGCACCAAATAGAACATTAGATATGCTTTAATTCTATAAAATATGAGACATATTGAGTGTTTCCAAGGTTTCCTCTTGTTGTGGGGATGGGCCCTTCTAAAACAATCCAAAACTGCCCCCATGGCCAACCTTTTTTCTTTTATCTCCTTCACTTGAGCTCCCACCACCCTCCAGCCAGAATCCTTCTCCACTCCCTCCTTACCTGGACTGGCCTTCCCAGCCATCAAGGTGGCACTTAGGCCACAGCTACATAAGGTTTCATTACTTTCCAGATCTTTCATCTCACTTTTAGAATTTTTCATCATCTTCCCTTCAATTGAGTTCTCTTTTTGGTGTAAAATGCTTGTGCCTCATAATAGATTTTGTATTATTTATTCTCTATGTATTATACTCTACTGATGGATTGAGGAGTCCTGAGGGTGCAGTGACTAAAGCACTTGTCTATAAACTAAAAGGTTGACAGTTATAACCCACGGGTGATGGGAGACATTGGACAGTGTAAGATATGACAAAATAATCATAATTTATAAATTATCAGGGGTTCATGAGGGAGGGGGAGTGGGGAGAGGGGGAAAATGAGGACACAATACCAAGGGCTTATATAGAAATTTTTTGAAAATGATGATGGCACAAAACGTACAAATGTGCTTTGCATACAATAGATGTATATATGGATTGTGACAAGAGCTGTATGATTCCCCAATAAAATGATTTAAAATAAATAAATAATAAAAATCAAAAAACTAAAAAATAAAAAGACCAAAAAAAAAAACCCAACAACCACCACACCAGTGTACTCCAAGGAAGGGGGGGGGCGGAACGTGACAGCATGTTTCCACAAGAGTGTATCCTTGGAGGCCCTATGGACCAATCTACCTTGTCCTGAGTCAGAACTGACTCCATGGCAAAGGGTATTTGCACATATCGTCCAAATATTCTTTATCATCATCACTTTCACTTTCTGTACACACAACTTTTATGTGATTGAAAAGATTTACAAGCTTTTCTTACACTAACTTGCTGCCATTGAGTCATTTCAGACACCATATGCATTTGTTCTCATTTACATACAAATTTGTCTCAGGAACGAATCTCCTTCATAACCTGGAGACATTCTGTATTGAGAATTTCAAATGCAGATTCCCAAATCTTTCTTCTTAGGAGCCTGTTTTGGATGCAAACTTCCAGTTTTTTGCTTAGGAGCTGAGCATATTAACTACCTAGTCACAACAGAGATGATGTATTATTGGTGCAAAAACTTTCATGTTCGCTGCTAACCTAAAGGTTGGAAACTTGAATGTCTCAGAAGTATCCCAGAATAAAAGCCTGGTAATCTACTTTAGAAAAACCACACAGGTTGGTGTGCTTCTTGTATGTGGGCTTTGCTGTTTCTGCACTGGATGGCCACTTGTTCACCTTCTAGCCTTTAAGATCCCAGCTATCTTATCGTTTGGTGGCTGGGCGCCATCAATTTCCTCGGCTCTGTCTGCCTCTGCACCCTTTTGTTCTCAGCGACCATGACAGGAGGGTGGGCACTTAATGATGTGTTTTTTGTTCTTTGATACCTGATAGCCTGGTTCTTTCCACCCCTCATGGTCGCACAGGCTGATGTGCTTCTTCTATGGTAGGCCTTGTTTCACTGTTTCCTCATCCTCAAACCTTTGAGGGGTCAGGCATTGTCTTGATAGCTGGATCCCATTAGCCATCTTCACCAGTCTTTCTCCTGTACCCACTTGTCCTCAGTGATCATCTCAGGAAAGTGCATACACAGTAATATGGTTTTTTGCTGTTTGATGCCTGAGACCTGGTCCTTTTGACTTCTCTCGGTCACACTGGCTGATGTGCTTCTTCCGGGTGGGCTTGGATTCTTCTCAGCTAGTTGACTGTTTATCTTCAGGCTTGGAGACCCCAGACTGTCTATCTTTTGAT
>PVJH01010964.1:0-71143 GCA_004026705.1 Nesogale talazaci
TCTGTACTACCATTCATTTATAATGATATAATCTTTAGTTCTTTGATGCTTGATACCTGATCCCTTCGGCACCTCGTGGTCACACAGGCTAGTGTATTTCTTCCATGTGGACTTTGTTGCTTCTGAATTAGGTGGTCTCTTGTTTACCTTGAAGCCTTTAAAACCCCAGATACTATATCTTTTGATAGCTGGGCACCATCAGCTCTCTTCACCACTATTGCTTATGCACACCTTTGTTTTTAGCAATCATATCAGGAAGGTGGGCACAAAATATGACTTTTGTTCTTTGATGCCTGATAACTGCTCCCATTGATACCTCATGGTCACACAGGCGGGTGTGCTTCTTCCAATTGGACTTTGTTGCTTCTGAGCTAGATGGCCACTTGTTTACTTTCAAGCCTTTAATACCCCAGACATTTTATCTCTGACCACTGCACACCATTAGCTCTCTTCACCACTTTTGCTTCTGCACACATTTGATTTCCTTCAGTGATGGTGTTAGGAAGGTGAGGATCAAGGAATGCCAATTTAATAGATCAAAGTTTTCCTGCATTGAGAAAGTAGTTGAGTGGAGGTTCAATGTCCATCTGCCTTAATACTAATCCTGTAAGTATATGCACGTAGATCTATTTCGCCATCGTCATATATAAATATATTTATCAGTGTTCAGACCTGTATTTAAACCTCTGACTTTTAAATCATACTCACTGGAAGCTAGTGGAGTTCAACTTGTAGTGAGCCTATTGGGTGCAGTAGACTTGCCGTTATAGGTTTCTGAGACATTGCTTCTTTATTGGAGAAGAAAGCCTCATCTTTACCTTGCAGAGCAGTGAGTGGTTTAAAAAGGAGTATCTGTAGGTTAGAAGCCCAGCAACACCCAACCTATCATACTATACCACGAGGGTTCTCTTTTTAGCTTATATTAACTCTATATTCAACATAGTGAAATCTTGCCCTGTCTTGAGCCATGATGACAATCTTTGCTGTGATTGAGCTCATTTTTGTTGCTCTTGCCTCAATCCATCTCACTGAGGATCCTCCTCTTAAATTTCCAAAGCATATGAGATGAAGTCTCCCCACCCTTCCCTCTAGGCAACATTTGACTGACTTGTCATGAATCATGTTACTAGCTGCTCATCACATGGTCAGCAGTTCAAATTTGTCAGATGATCCACTGGAAAAGCAGGACCCTTTCTGCCTCCATAGAGGTTTACAGACTGGGAATGACACAAGGCTAGTTCAACTCTGTCATTATGTATCTGAATTTACTTGAGTGCTTTTGGTTTTTGCTTGCTTGTTTGTTTTTATCCACTGGTAAATATAAATAAAATGAATTTTATAGAAACCTCATTCTCTCCTGCATTTATCATGATGTTGCTTAGCCATTGAATCTTCCATCAATCACGATGCTGTGTTCTTCATAGGGTCAAATTTCCATGATGACTTGCTTGATATACAGATTGAGTAAACAGGGTACAAAGGGTATGACCCTGACTTATACCTTTCCTGTATTTAGACCACATAGTTTTGTCTTATTCTGTTTGGACAGCTGCCTCTTGCACTTTTGATAGGATCTGCAAGAATGAGTGAAATTAATTTTGCTGAACTCCTCAGTCTTTGCATTATTATTATAATATGCTACTTTCTATATGTGTATTAGAAGTGTGGCACTGAAGGAGAACATTGAAAGTACGATAGACTGCAAAACGGACAAATCCATCTGTACTGCACAAAAGGTGCAGCCAGAGTTCTTCTTAGAGGGAAGGATGCCGAAACATTGTCTTACATAATTTGGACATGTTGTCAGGAAAGATCAGTCCCTGAAGAAGAACATCATGTTTGGTAAATGGAGGGGCGGTAAAAATGAGGAAATCCCTCTAAGAAGTGGATTGACACAGTGGCTGCCTGGATGGACTCAAGCAGAGGAACAATTGTGAGGCGGTAGCAGGAGAGTGCAGTGTTCGTTCTGTTATGAATCAGGTCAATCTGGGTTGGAACTGACTCAATGATACCTAAGAAGAACAACAAAGATCGTCACCCTCTTAGGATCTCATGCTTTGCAGAGTTCCTGAGTTTGATGGAAGTGTCTTCTGGTATGCTCTGTTTTCAGTCAAAATTAATTTCATATCAGTGATGGTATCTCTTCTTCTAAATTCTCTTCTGAAACCAAATCAACTTTTTGCCCTCACTTGTCCTTGTACTAATGCAACATTTTTTTGTTTCATTGTCAGCAAAATTTTACTTGTGTGTGACGTAAATGATTGTGTGCCATGCTTTTCACATTCTGTTGGGATCGCCTCTCTTTAGAATGTCCAAGAGTATGTCAAAAGTAAAGGCTGCTTCATGAGAAGTCCGCTCAAGGTCATGTGGTTTGGGAATTACTTATTTTTCAGGTGATTATCATATTTTCTAAAGATGATAACAAGAAATCCATATAATTTAAGAGCCAACCGGAAAAAATGGAATTTTTTAAAAATGAAGAGACTTGAAAATGACAGAAAGGTAGGGAAGGGATGGAGTGGAAAGAAAAAGAGCAGACTAGGGAGAAAAAGTGATTTTCCAATAGCAATCCAAGAAAGAAAAAGAAAAGAGGCAAATAATAAATATTGATTTAAAAACTTATTGGGTGTGTCCGTTAGCTGTGAAAATTAACATAAAAGCTCTTTATGTTAGAGACTTTTTCTTTTCTTTGAATTCATACAAAGAGAAAACCAGTAAGAACTGTTCATTTTGAAAATCCATAAATGGATATGTAGTTACTAATTTTTGTAAATATCATAAATATACATTATTATATTTGTTCCTTCATAAGTTTCATCCTTTTTCAAAATACTTCAAGCATCGCAGAGATCTATTTCTAATGTGTGGTATTTCAATACACTTGTAGAACTTACTCAGAGCCCACTCTGTCACTGCTCTCATCTATTTACTCTTGGCTCCAGGATCCTGACTACAACTGTCAATACAGTCCATCGGGCATAGTGGAAGCACTGACAATTGAAACTGTTATGAAAAACATGAAAACTAGTGAATCTACACAACACAATGAATGATATGCAAGCTGTTATTAAGATAAACTCATATTTTAGTTTCAACGAATCACGCTTATCTGTCTACCTACAGAATGAATAAAATATTGTAACAAGGAATAGGTCTATGATTTGCTTAATTTCTCAAACACATGGATTTTCATGTTCTAAAATTAATTTCTAGTCTACTCTCCCCTACCAAATATATATATATATATATATAGGAGTTACTCAAAATATGAAATCTCAAGTGTTTAAATGCAGAGTATTCTGACTTGATTTTATTATGAATTTTCTGTTTCTCAACTTCATGTTTAGTAACAGCTTAATTCTCTTAGTCATTGCCCAGGCTTCCTCTGAAATATATATGGAGTTCTGAAGCATATTCAGAAGTTCCATTGTTCTGTTATCCACTTGAGTGGAAAATATGACAAGGAATAAAGTTTTAGCATTTGGAATAAATAAAATTCTACTTTGAATGTTTATTTTCTCCCATAGAAAGCAATTCCAAGGTTATCTAAATTCAATTTATTAGTCAGGAAAGAAAATGATGCAGAGGTTAAAGTTGTTTTTCTTTTCTTTCTTTCTTTCTTTCTTTTTTTTTTTTTTTAGGGCATCACTGCCCGGGTGGTGGGAGTAGGAGGCCCATCCTTTGTCCCTGTGGAGCTGGAATTGACCCTCCATCCCAGTGGGCCGCAGTCCCGCGCACAACCACTATGCCACTGGGACTCAGCCAATTGTTTTGCTCTTCATTTATTATGGAATGCCTATGCTCAAACAGCTTTCATATTTTTGAGCAATACACATACAAGCATACACACAACACAAGCATACGTCTTTCTGATATTTTCTGCTTCCAACCGAGACACATCCAACAACAGCAATGGTAAACCTCATTCTAAGTCCCCGTTGGAATCTGTCATGAGTTTCCGTTAGTTTCCTTTTGATGTACTGCTCTGCACTATTTTAATCATTAAATAATCTGTAGAAAACTTTATGAGATGTGATCTTAATACTAATATCTGATAATAACTGCATTTTGTTGGATCACCTTTCTTTGAAAGGACACAAAATTCTATACATGTTTTCCATTTGGTTGGGTAGGTAGTTGTATTCAAAATACTTTGGCCTAGATAAGTGATCATTTTCAGTATTGTATCTATTTTTTGGAATGCCTTAATTGATATTCCCTCTGTCAGAGAACGTCTAAGGTGTTGGTAATTACTCTTTATTCACTGCCTCACATTGATGGCGACTCACAGCGACTATCAAGGACAGGGCAGAACTACCACAGTGGGTTTCTGAGATGGTGATCTTGACAGGGGTGGAAAGGCCCCTCTTTCGCTGAGGGATTCATGTGTTGGTTCATACCTACATGTACATTGTAGTATTCAATTGCACACTTATCTATATAGGGAACAGAAACATGGTTAGAGATGAGGATGTGATCATTAGAGTGTAGAACTCCTCAATATCTTTTTCCAGAATCCTGTGTGTCTGGCATTGGTCTTCATAATTTATCTAAAGCAGAAGTCTTCAAACTACAGCTCACAGGCCACATGCAGCCCACCGAGGACGTTTATCTGGTGACCAGGTGGTTTTCTCTTTTTTTTGCTGCTGCCTGTCCTGCTTAGCAGCCAATTTATTCCGGGTCAACAGTACATTTTTTCATAGCTTTGTTGTTGTTTTTTTTTAACTATTGTCTAGCCCTCCAATGGTTTGAAGGACAGTGAACTGATCCCCTGTTTAAAAAGCCTGAGGATCCCTGGATTCTAAAGCATCATGGTCATAGTTCTAGGTAAAGTATTGTCAGAAGTATAAGTTTAAAGAATGACTACTTCTGTTATCGTATGTTCTTACGACTATACAAACCCTGCTAACTGTGATCATGCCCGGGTATAATTTTATGAGCATAGCTGAACTGTATACTAACACTACTAGCATGAACACTTCTTGCTATTGGCAGCTTATTTGGCAAAATGAGTATAACTAACTCTCTTCCACCTGTGATAGAAAAGAAATAACTGGGTTTTCATTCCTCAAAATGAAAATGAGGGGAAATAATTTCAGAAAAGAAATAACTGGGTTTTCATTCCTCAAAATGAAAATGAGGGGAAATAATTTCAGAGATTTGCTTGTGGTTGTTCCTGGGGTCAATGGCAGAGTTAGGAGTTGAGACATTGAATCCATCGATCCAAATGTCTGATTATCCTGCCAGATATATTTCCAGAGAGAACTTCTCCCACAGTAGGTCAACAGAATTCCTTTGTGATTAAGGTCCTTGTTATATTTCCTCCAACGAGAATGGAAATTGAGCACAAGCTTTCAGGCTTCACTGTGCATATTGTGATGTTGGCTACAGTGGATTTACCCAACCGCTGTTTGATCACAAGTTCAGAGGAAGTTAGATAAAATGACTTTATGCTTAATAGTTCCCATTGGAAGAGTTATATTTCAAAGTCCGTAGGGAAAAGCAACTCCCCAAATGAGAATCCTAACCCTTCCACCACCTAAAGCCATGACCTGAATCTAGTACTTCATGCGGTTATCCGAGGACAATCTGAGCAGCTTGTGTTTCACTCTCGCTCAGCACATCAAAAACACGCAGCGGGTCCGCTTTCCCCGTGTAAACAGGCTGCAGATGCAGAGCTAAACAATGGGAATGATTTCTGGTGATGAAAGGTTAGAAAACAAGCCTGGCTCCCTCGTTGTCAATCTGCTACATCTGCCATCTACTGCATCGCAAGATTTTAGAACTGGTCTAGGGGATTTACCCACCAGTCAAGTCAGGAGACACTTAGCTTCTGTGACACTCATAAAACTATCTAGGGAATGCTGTGGCCTTCTTGTAGCTTTTAGCCATATATTTTAAGTTGAGAAAAGTTACAGTTGGGAGCCTTATTCCCACAGATTGATTTAAGTGCTCTGTGTTGGCATATGTGGGTTCCTGCTGGGTTAGAACCATGAAGTACTTAAATCCATGAGCTATAGAAATAGGGAAAAATACAACCACCGAACAACCAAGGCCTCTCATCTCTCACACCTGTGGTTTCCCAAATGAGGAGGCAATTTATGTAACAAACAGGCTTGTGCAAGGCTTCAGGACAGGCACTTAACGATGTCTAGGGCTTCCAAAGTCAAGCCTCTGAGTAGGAATTGCATGATTAGCAGTGTAAGTGTGGATTAATAAAAGATTAACCCCTTTGTGAGCTCTGCGACACAGAGTATTTACCTAAATTTACCGCTTTTAGGGTTTATTGTCACAACCTGTGAGTTCATTTTCCCTATATTTGTGATGGCTTGCATGCTGCTGTGGTGTTGCAAGTTATATCATCAGTGTTTCAAATACTAGCAGGGCACCTGTGGGGTATGCATCGTTTTGGACTGCAGAAGACCTCTGAGAACTCGGCACGGTTGGTCTCAGGGTGGAAATATAACATTTTGTTCTAAGTAATCTATTAGCATTTTAGGCCAGCTGTAAGACTATGTGGTTTTGAAAAGTACATATTGACTTCTACCTGTCAGAAAAACCCTGAAGGGCTACACTGAGTCGCTAACCCCAAGATCAGTAGTTTATGTCCACAAAGAGTTTGATAGGAAAAATATGAAGTTATTGATTCCTGTAAAGATTTAAAATCTTATAAACCTAAAGTGACAGATCTACTTTGCCTCATCAGGTCACTAGGTTGCTTCGAGTCATAATCAGTTCAAAAGTGAGTTAGGTTTGGAGTTTGGACCTAGAGAAAAATGTACAAATATATATGTACACATAATAAATATACATTATATGATATATTATCTGTTATATATTTGTATTTATTCATATATTGTATATATTTGTATATATATATTCATTTAAAAGAAATGTAGAGAAACTCTTCTTTAAGGTTGAGGAAAGAATGAAAAGCATGTGACTAAATAAAATAGGTGAATGATGCAAAGGAGTTGAAACCAGGAAGGAAGGAATCAAGTGTAAATTTCTCATTTTTAAGCCATTTAGCTTAAAGCCGGATCATATTTGGTCGTTGTGTGGAGCAGTTAAAACTCTTAAAGTCTGTTTTTCAGGAAAGCACACCTGCTGGAAAGTAAGAAAGTAATTACAGATAGAAACGAGCAAAAATAAATCAACCAACAATCAAAAAACAAAGGGTGGTGATGCATACACTTGTTTGCATAAGCCTTAACAAATAGCTGACTTCTTTGAACAATATGTACATGAGACAAATTCTATAAGCTTAGTAATAATAGTTTTGAGAGGAATATAAAATTGAACAACTTAATAATGAAATTGATGATGATAAAATCCAAAATTATACAAGAGATGAAGAATGAAAATAAGAGTAGTGGTTCTTCAAGGGAATAGGTCCTTAATAGAAAAAACAAACAAGTTGACCCAAAGCAGATCTTGAAGTTAGCAAACCAGTGTTTAAAAGAAACTATTATAATTACTTAAGGATAAAATAGATGGTTTTATAGTTAATAGGAGTACTTCATGCATATTCTAGAATAGAAAAATAGTATTTAGAAAGATAATTATATATACAACAGAAAGATGATAGCATGGGAAAATAGTAAGAAGATTATTTGAAATTCTCTAATCTAAAAACAGAGAAAAATAAAAATGATAGTACATCAATCTTTGTAGACAATATTAAATAACTTACCATGTATCTAATTGGAAGTATAAAAGATGAGATAAATAATCAGCCAGAAAATATTGAATAATGATAAACATTTATGTTCATTTTTTGAAAGAACAATGAATATAAAATCAAGATGTTCAATGAAACAAATATATGAAATTCATTTAACAGTCTTTCCAGAGGCACATCTGACTGAAACTCCTGTAAACCAACAAAAGAAAAAAAATTGAAAGCAAGTAGAGGGACTCATCATGGGTCCTAGATCACTGATTGGGGTTCGAAACTCGAGGGTTGAATGATCCTTTCACAGGTGTTGCTGATTCATAACAGTAGCAAAATGACTGTAGTGCAGTAGTCTGGAAGATCGTTTTATGGACATGTGGTCACCACAACTTTAGGAACTGTATTAAAGGGTCATTATATTAGAAAGATGGAGAACCACTGTCTTAGAAAGAGTGAACGGAAAGTGTCCTGTGTCACCTATGAGGTCCAGATGAGAACATAGCCCCTGGGTTGAAATATCAATGAAACAGTAGTTATAAAAGGAGGATAGTGTCATGACTGAGGTGCACAACTCTTAGAATAATAAACCGTTTGAGATGAGACATCAAGTACTCAATGACAATATGCAAAGGGTTAGGAAAAAGGGAAGAATGAAAATAGGAAATGTAGGGAATCTGTGGACTGGGTGATATTAATTGAGGTCATTGTAGCAAATGATTTGAAACAGAAATGTATGAATCATTGGATATAAGACTAGTATTCTCCACTATAGTTCACCAAATTCACTTAAAGAGTAAATTAAGAGAATGTGTTGCCAGTTGACCCTTACTATAAGAAAACTCCAACAAATTATTCTGGATACAGGGAGATTACGCCTCTGCCAAACTCTACTGTGGTATAGATGCTAACGCCTAGCCACCTTCTGTCTGAATTGAATAGTTCCATAAAGTTTTAAAACCCTGAAGCATATTACTATATTCTTCTCCAGAGCCACTGGTGTGTTCTAACCACCAAGACTGGATTATCAGCTTTATGCTTAGCTCATTGCATCACCTTAGAAGAAAATGTAAAAGGTGAAAATGTAGGCCCTCAGGCACAATGAAGAACTTTGTAGTTTACAATTTTCTAGGTGAATGTCCAAGACTGATTTTCTTTCCTGTAATTTTTAAAAGGACATGTGATATTTGAAGAAAATAAAGTAAAGCAGAATATGTTATTTTGGAATTTGTAAGGTACATAGTTGTAATATATAAACAGGTATAGAATAAAAATGATGGAAGTAATCATTTACTTTAACTACTCAATAATATTCACATTTTATATATAATGAAATAATATGAACATTACATACACTACACAATAAAAATCCATCAGGTCATAATGAAAGATACAGGAATACAAGCAAATCAATAAGTAAATTAAATTTTAATTTTAGATATCCTTCTAAGTGTTCAGAAGTTGGGAAGAGAGAATGATAGAACAGCTATCAGAGGAAACAAATGATAAGAGACAATAACAAAAAGTGAGTGAAAGGCAACTTAAATATCTTTGTGTTATGGCCTATACACTCAATTGAAAGGTACATATTTTCAGAAAGTATGAAAGAAACAAACCCAGAACATGCTGTCTAAAGAAGTGTGTTTTATGCAATAAATCTGAAAATAAATTATACACATCATGCAAACTGTAAGCTTGCAAATACTGCTGAGCTCATAGTGATAAAGAATATAGTGAATTGTAAAGAGATTATCGGTAGAGGTAAGCAAGGATATTTCATAATAAAATAAAAGTAAATTTCATAGGAAGAAAAAGTAATTAAAACTAAAGAGCTTTAAATACATGACTTAGAAGCGCAAAATGGGAAATTTACAATTATTCATGAATAACACTGCACTCTCAATAATGAATGCTAGTTAAAATGTCACAAATTACTTTAATGACCTGAATAGAACTATCTACTGTCTTTATCTAATTTATTTTAATAGATCATTATATGCAAATACTGAAAAAAATATTTACAAATGTACAATTTAGTCCATTCTTAAAGAGATATAATTGAGGTCGAAATTAGTCTCCCTCTTAAAGAGAACTAAATTATGAATAAATGGTATACCTCAGGAATTCTCAAATGTTTGACAGCGAGTAATACACCTTGCTAAATATTCATCCAATCAAATGAGATTTTAAAAATTAAAAGTTATTTCTTCTTATATATTGAAAGTTGATCATCATTTCAAAAATACCTTTGAAGCAGTGCTTTGGCTGTAATGTACACCTTTAAATGCAGTATTAGAAAATAATAAAGGCCTAAAATCAGAATGTTAAAATATTCCTATTAGAAGCAAATACAAAAATAAAGAGAAGAGAATTGATATAGGAGCAAATATCATTGCAACAAGACCAGTCAAAGTATGGAAAATGTTAATATTTTGTTATCCTTGTTTACTAAGTCAAGTCTAAGATCCTGCCAACACACTGTCTAGTATAAGTGTTCTCCTCCTAAATCCCTATGGACAATGTGCCCCCTCAGCACCCTAGAAGATGATGAACCACAAAACCTAGCTCACTGCCAAGTCGAAACTTGCTGACTCACAGCATCCTTCTGTGTATTAATCCAGTTAGCATCCTCACCACTAATATTTATTCTTTCACGTGGACTTATTAGACTATTTGGAACCCAGTCCCTTATTTCTAGTACCCTTTTACCAAACTCTAATGGTCTTCTGTATTCTTCTTTCTTCGTGAAAGAAAGTCTTTCAGACAGCCTCATTATAAGATTATTTTGCTTACTTTTCTTTGAAGATTGCCACTATGCATTGATTTCCCCCAAAAAACTAGGGCACAGACTAACCATGATCATATTGACTTCTGGAAACCTCTATAAATTTTGTGTTTTGTTTTCTCTCATTATCTCAAATGTACAGGTGGATTTGATTTTTCCCCTTTTGAGAGCAAATAAGCACTAGTGGTAAAGGTGTCATTGTGTGGATATCCTAATTTGTGAGCTGACTTAACCCCCCTTTTCCTTGTTTACTTTGTGTTGGGATACACTTAGAATAATATATGATGTTGTTTCACCATGCATCATTTTGAATTCATTCTTTCAAAATATCATTTTATTGGGGGCTCGTGCAACACTTATTACAATGCATAAATACACCAATTGTGTCAAGCACATTTTTACAATTATTGTCATTAACATTCCTTGACTCATGGTCAATATTTCCTTTCATTCTGACAATGCATTTCAAAATACCTAACACAAGAGCAAGGATCTCTGGTGTTGCCATGATTTCAAGTTGGACAGAGCAAGTTGGACTGAGATCCTCAAGGCCTGCAGTTCAAGATAGCCATCATGAGAAAGACAAGACCCTCTACTAGGATCATGAGTTATACTGTGGAAACCCACAGGGTCCACTTCACCCTGTCTTCCAGCATAGAGATGAGTCACAATGGAATTCTTGGCAGTGCGTTTGGTTGTTGAGTGAACACAAGACCTCTAGTAGAAGGGGGACATGTTCTACTCCTCAAAGAGTTACATGGTTAACAATAACCTTGGGAAAGAAAAATGTGTTCTAGGATTGATTGTGGTGATAATTGTACACCTCTACTTGATATGACTGAGTTATTGAATTGAGTGGAATGTAAATGAAGACTCAATAAAACTGTTAAACAAATAAACAAATAAAAATAAATAAAATAAATAAATAAACAAATAAAAAGACTCTTGGAATCCCACAGGGCCAGTTCTACTCTGTCTTATATGGTGGCTGTGGTTGGAGTCAACTTGAAGATAGTGAATCTAGTTTGTGTTTATGGAGTAACACGGAGTTTGACACTAAATGCCCACAGCCATAGTTTCCTTTTAATTTATCCCCTCCCAAGTTCTCAATTCTTTGTCACTTTGGGGGAGATTTGTCTTCAACATAATTCAAATTTTTCTTGTCAGAGATGTTTGAAACTGTTTTATCTGTATGACCCTTGGTTCCTATTTAAGGTCCCATCAGCTTAGTTATCAATCTTTCAATTCCAGAAACATTTCTTCAAAACCACTGCCTGAAAACTGTATGAAAGTCACTGTATTTTATTTTCCTTAGATAAAATACATTGGTTTTTACAGTTCTCTCCTCAAGTTATACTACTTTCCAGTAGTATAATATATATACAATCATGGGTAAACCCTAAGACTATTGTTAAGTTAATTCTATCATGTGATTAAACAGTACTTCTTTCATTAAGATAATTTAACAAAAATAACTATAAAATCATCCATAATTCCAACATGTATGTAAAATGTACATAGTTGACACCGTTCCATCCTAAATCATTCCCTAAAGACAAATAGTATGCATCAAAAACTTACTTTCCATTTTTTTTTGTTTTTTATGTCTTTTCCATGTTTAACACTGAATGGCAAAGTAAATAAAGTTTTGAAACTTGCTTTTTTATATACAATAAAGTTTGGTCATCATTTCTTATAATTTTTTAAAACAAATAATTTCACTTTGTGACTATGTAATATATAGATTTATTTATAAGTTGGAATGAAGAAGTTAAAAATATTTCTGATTGGCACTATTAAAGAAGTTTCCAAAAATTGTGAGCAGTAACAGATCTGAAAAGAGTCAAATCTTTCTCTGAGGGAGATTGCATCCTTATCACTATCGAACTGTCTGTCAGAAATGTTTTTTAATCATTCTGTTAGGGGTTTGTACAAGTTTTATCATAATCCATACATACATTCATGCTGTCAAGCACACTGGTACATTTGTTGCCATCATCGTTCTCAAAACATTTGCTTTATATTTGAACCCTTAGTATCAACTCCTCATTGTTCCCTTCCACCCCCCACATGATCCCTTGTGAGGATCATATGAATAACTGTTTATCATATGTTATACTGCTTGAGGTCTCCCTTCACCTGCTTTTCTGCCTTCCTTCCCCGGGGAGGTGATTATATGTAGCTCCTTGTAACCAGTTCCCCCTTTCTAGCCCATCTTCCTTCCACCACTCTCACCACTGGTCCAGAAAGGATCATCTGTCCTAGATTTTCTGTGTTCCAAGCTCCTTTCTGTGCACATCTTTTGGTCTAGCCACATTTTTAAGGTAAAATTGGGATCATGATAATGGGGTGTTGGGAAGGAGGGAAGCATTGAAGAACTAGAGGAAAGTTGTATATTTCATCGATGCTACACTGCACACTGACCGACTTGTCTTTTCACCACGAGCCCTCTGCAAAGGAGTGTCCAGTTGCCTACAGATAAGTCTTGGGTCCCCAATCTGCACTCCCCATCATTTACAATTATATGATTTTTGTTCTTAGATGCCTGATACCTGATCCTTTTGAAACCTCATGATCACACTGGCCGATTGCTTCTTCCATGTGGAATTAGTTGCATCTGAGCTAGATGGCCACTTTTTTAACTTTAAGCCTTTAAGACCCCAGATGCTATATCTTTTGATAGCTGGGCACCATCAGCTTTCTTCACCACTTTTGTTTATGCACACATTTGTCTTTAGTGATCATGTTAGGAAGGTGGGCATCATGGAATGCCAGTTTAATTGAACAGTGTATTCTTGCATTGAGGGAGTACTTGAGTGGAGGCCAAATATCCATCTGCTACCTTAATACTAAATGTATAAATATAAGCACATAGGTCTATTTCCCCATCATCTTTTATAAATATATTTATATATGTACATGCCTATATTTAGGTCTTTATAAGTTTCCTTTGCCTCTTAGTTCTTTCCTCTATTTCCTATTATTTCCCTCTTGTCCCACTATTATGCTCAGCCTTCATATGGGTTTCAGTAATTCCTATTGGTTACATTGCCCTTGATTCACCTCTACCAGGCCTCCCACACCCTCTTTACCACTGGTTTTGAATCACTTGTTGTTCCCTTGTCCCAGGGCCTAGGTTGGTTAACACCATTTCCTTTCCTCTCTCCCTTGTCCCTTTAACCACAGATCCCATTGTTTTCTTCTCTACAAAGTTTACCCAGCCTACCTTATCTAGATAGATCTGCAGAGATAATAATATGTACATTAAAACAAGATTGAATCAATAAATGGTACAGAAAAGCAAAAGAACTATAACAACCAAATCAAATTTAAAAAAAGCCAATAACAAAGTCAAAATCAGAACAAACAAGAGAGAGAGAGAGAGAGAGAGAGAGAGAGAGAGAGAGAGAGAGAGAGAGAGAAAGAGAGAGAGAAGAGAGAACTGTAAATAGTTCAAGGTCTGTTTTTTGACCTTTAGGAGCATCTTCCAGTTGAGTCTGATGAGGTGACACACCCTTTGACTGCTCCAAGCAGGGCAATTGCCCTCAGGTCTTGGTGGACCATGATGTGCTCTACTCCCTTCCTCCCCCTTTATTTGCTTCCGCTTCTGCCTGGGTATGGTAGATTAGTTCCTTTCCCCCATCAGAAAGTCTAATGTTATTCCTGTGGCACCCACTTCCTGGGTGGAGGTCAGGCTAGTTTTGGTTGGGGCACACCCTACAGTCCAGTCTTCCCATGGATTCCTCCACCCAGGTTCGGTGCATCATGGTGGATTCTGTATGTACATTCCAATTCTGTGGCAATATAACCAACATTCTCCCTCTGGGTAGGTTTGCGCCCTGTTCCCCCATGTCATTAGCTCTGTTTCTTCCTCCCCCATTCTACCTCCTCCTTCCCTCTTTCCCCTTCTCTATGTTGAACTCATATACCTCCCTGGGTTTGGTCTGACACCCCCCTCCCCTGGATTGTCTATACTTCCACCTGTGTCTTGTGAGATATGTGTCTATTCTTCTATTTCTGCTGTGCTGAATGTACTTACCTCGGGGGACTCATGTTATATATGTCCTTTTGAGATCCACTTACCTTGCTTAACATGATTCCTTCCAACTTTTCCTATTAAAGGACATGTTTCATGTGACTATCTGTCCTTTTCAGAGCTATTGTACTCTATTGTGTGTATATGCCAGAGTTTACTAATCCACTCATCTATTGATGGAAATTTGGCTTTTTTTAAGTTTTTTGTGATTGTGAGTTGTGCCGCAATAAACACTGAAGCACAGATGACTGGTCGTGTTTTGTTTGTCACTTCCTCTTGGTATGACTGGGTAGAGGGATGGCTTGGTCATAAGGTAGGCTCAATTTCCATTTTCTTTAAATATCTCCAGATTGCTTTCCACAGTGGCTGTATATATCCATATGACCACCAACTGTGTAGGAAGGATCCGATTTCACTACATCCCCTCTATCACTTATTGCTCTCTTGCTCTCTGATTTTCTGATTTGGCTTGGTCTTAGCAATGTTAGGTGGTATCTCATGGTTTTTTTAATATGCATTTCTCTTATGACTAATGAACGAAACACTTTGTTTCTCATGCTTGTTGATCATGTGAGTCTCCTCCCTAGTAAAAGTTCTTTTCTGATCTTTTGCCCATTTCCTTGGGGGGTTAATTGTTTTTCTATTTTGCAGGCCATGAGGGTGTTGCAGATTTTAGTGATGAGCCCTTTGTCTGATGTGTCATTACTAAATATCATGTCTCAGAGTGTGGGTTGCCTTGTCACTCTCTTGCTGAAGTCTTTCAAGACACACGGGTGTTTTATTCTTATTATATCCCATTTGTCGATTTCCAGTTCACCTGTGCATATACCTTTCGTTATTGCAGTGAGCCTGTGAATTTCCTAGGTTTGGCCTGTTTCCTTCCTTGATGGTCCTCATAGTTTGGTGTTTTACTTCTAGGTCTGTGATCCACCTTGAGTTTATTTTTGTGCATGAGGTGAGTAAAATGTCTTGTTTCATTTTTCTACATGAGGATATCCATTTTTTCCTCATTACCACTTATTAAAAAGGGCATCTGCTTTCCATTTGATGCTTTGGGGACTCTTGGTGAGGATCAGTTGTCTGTATGTTAATGGTTTTATTCCTGAACTTTCTATTCTTTTCCACTGATCTGAGTATCTGTCCTTGTGCCAGTACCACGCTGTTTTGACCACCATGGCTATATAATAGTATTAACATGAGATAAGGCAAGTCCTGTAGCTTTGCCTTCTTCTTGAGGAGTTCTCTGCTAATTCTGGGCTTATTCCCTCTCCATATGAAATTGGTGATCAGTTTTTTTCAATTTTTTGAAGAAGGTTGTTGGTCTTTGACTCAGAATATCATTGAACTTATGAAGTGCTTTGAGTAAGATTTTCATCTTTACTATGATGAGCCTTCCAATCCACAAGCATAGGATATTCTTCCATTTATGGATGCTGCTTTTGGCTTCCTACAGTAGGGGTTTATAGTTTTCCATATATAAGTCTGTCATTTTTTTGTTAAATATATTCCTAGATATTTCAGTTTGTTCTTGGCTAATGTGATGGGTACTGCCTTCTTGGTCTCTGATGCCATGGTCCTGTCCAATGGGTATAGCCAATCATATGTTTGTTGATCTTGTGTCATACCACTCATCCATATTCCTCTATTGCTTTAAGTACTTCTGTTGTGGAGTCTTTGGTGTTTTCAATGTACAGGACCATGTTGTCTGCAGTAGTGATAGTTTCACCTCCTCCTTTCCCATTTGGGCACCTTTAATGTCCTTCCACTGTCTTATGCTGTTCTCTAGAAACTCCTGTACCATATTGAAGAGAAATAACAAAAATCAGGTATCCATGTCTTATACCATTTACCCGTGGGATAGTTTTTTTCTTTTTTTCATTAACTGTGATGTTGGCTATTGGCTTTTCATATATAGTTGTATGAGCTTGAGGAATTTACTTTCCATTCCTAGCTCCGTGTCTTATTTAGGAATGGGTCTTGGTGTTGTCAGATGCTTTTTCTGCATCTATAGATTTTATTATATGGTATCTATCATTTTTTCTTATGGATGTGATACATAATATTGATGGTTTTTATGATGTTAAACCATCCCTGCCTCCCTGGGATGAATCCTGGCCACAGTGGGTAATATGTTTGATATACTTTTGTATTCTATTGGCCAATATTTTGTTAAAGATTTTTACATCTATGTTTATTAGCGATATCAGTCTGTATCTCTCTGTACCTGTGGAGTCTTTGTCTGGTTTGGGTATGAAAGTTATACTGACTTTGTAGAATGAGTTTGGGAGTTGCCATCCTATTGATTGCTTTGGAATGCTCTGTGGAGGAGTGGATCCAACTCTTCCCTGAATTCTTGGTAGAATTCTGCTGTGAAGCCATCAGTCCAGGGGATTTTTTTGTTGGTAGCTTCTTGATGACACTTTCTATGTCTTTTTTCACTCTGGGTTTATTGAGGTTTTGACTTCTGTCAGAGACAATCTAGGGAAGGACTTTTTCCAAGTATCTATCCATGTTGTCCTTTTTTCTGAATTCATTAGAATATAGACATCCATAGTACTTTGTGGTTATCTTTTTAATCACATTGGGGTCTATTATAATTACCCCATTTCATCCCTCATCCTGGATTTTGATATTTGTTTCTTTATATCCTTGGTCAGAATTCTCAGTGATCTATCCATTCTGCCAACCCTTTCAAAGAGCCAGCTTTATGCTGCACTTATTGTTTGCATTTTTCTCTTGTCTTCCACTGGTATAACTGCACCCTGATTTTTATTATTTCTTTTCTTTTCCTATGGGAGGGATTGTTCCTCTGTCAAAAACTTTTATAAAGACCTTACTGTTATGAGTTAAATGGCACAGTTTACTGTTGTTTTGTGACCTTACTGTTATGAGTTAAATGGCACAGTTTACTGTTGTTTTGTGAAAAATAATCAGCTAGACTGAATTCTGATTGTCTTTTCAAAGCCACTAATATTTTAGGTTTCTTGGTCTTATAAACTGTGAATCTCCTGCATATCAGTGATTGATAAAATGAAATGTTATATGATTAATGGTCATTCTGATTTAACTTAAAAAGTAATAATTTAACAGTATGTCTCTGATGCTATATTTTAAGTTTTATTGCTGGTTGTTGCAGATTTCCAAAAGCTCATAAAAGAAGTAATATAGATGTTGTAAAATTATCTTACTTGGGAAATAAATCTGGACAAAAGTATTATTCCTAGTTTTCACTGAGAAATAACATAATACGTTACATTATGATAGGCACTTCCAAGTCTAATCTCAAATCATTTTCATATTCTATCATGATAAATTTGGAACTACAATGCAAACTGAAAAGAAGTCTGGCTGAGTAGTCGTTAGTCTCCCCTGAGGAGAGAGCTGTGGCAGTCTGCTTCTCTAGTAATCACATCCTCATAGACCTGGGGGACAGTTCTACTTTGTTCTATGTGTCACTGTGATTTGTAATAGATTGCAATGGGTTTGAGTTTGGGGTGATGCAAGTTCACATACACATATATTGCATGTCTGACTCTGATATTTTCCAAAAATGCGTGTATTAGCTTAATCAAAGAGCAGAGTTTGAAAGGGAAGAATTTTCTGTTCTAAAAAGGATTTATTATTGTATTTGTATTATGCATTTTGCAATACGTATATTAAAATATTCAGAGATAATGTTTGGCTGAAGAAAAGTGACTAACTTTTGTACAATAATTATAAGGCACTTTCTCATCTTTTGTGTATTTGTTGTTTTTTAATAACTCTGTATTTTTCTTAAAACATTTAACAGTTTTCTCAAACAACTCTCTTATTACCGAATGCAATAGTTTAAACATATTTTTAAATTTGGTTGTGTAATGATCACTATATTAAATTTTAGAACATATTCTTTTTGTACTCATTGTTCTTAGATCCCAATATCCTCTGCCATAACCTAAAGAAACTACTAATCCAGTCATTATCTTTGTAGACTTATTACCTTTCCTTGATTTAATATAAAGAAAAACATACCAGCAAAAAACAAATCACAAAAAACCACCACAACAAAAATAAAATCTTGAAAATGATTAGTTGAAAAGATTAAAGAAAAGAAAAACTAGGACATATCTAAAATAGGTCAAAAGAGAAAGAAAATAATTAGTTGTTTAATTATATCCTAACTACACCTGCATTAGTTCCATTGCCAGTGCAGTCTGTGACTGCAGTCCCTACAATGTTGCGTCACTTATTTCACTTCTTTCTTATATTTTGAATTGTCATTCTTTTTTTGTTTCCAACCCTTCTGAACACTGTATAGGTAAACATTACCATTTAGTTTCCAAATGGTTGATCATTCAAAGGTCTATATGTCTTCTTAATGTTACAGTTACCCTTATAGAATTGTTGATTTTTTGCTAGAATTTGAGCCAACGGGTGAGTTAAGTTATATTCTTAAAAATAGCTAAAGATGATCTTCTCTGACGAGTGAGCCTGGTATTTGTTTCATGATTTTTATTTTGATTCCACCATTTTATTATATTCTAGGAAGTGTCTTCTTCTTTGATTACTTTCTGAGCAGATGGTAGTGGTAGCCAGTCACCATCTTTGTCTTCCAGTCTCAGGGTTACAGAGGCTGATATTTGCATGGTTCATTAGTCCATTGGACTAATTGTTTTCATGCATCTTTGATTTTATTTCTCATCTGTTTTGATTATGCCTTTGTTATAATTGAAGCTATGTCTCATTAATAACTAGAATAGAAGAAAAAATCAAGAGAGGTTTGCTATTAACCAACTATTACTATCACAGAGCAGGACTTTAATCTGAGCACTGAAAATTTTCTGGAAAGTATATGTGAATATAATGTAATATATTACTCAATGAATAGAATAAACCAGATTATGAATATTAAAATGGTAAATATTATACACAATATTCTAAAAATTAACACATTCAGACCTGTGTAGCTAATGTTAGCCTTGTTGCCATTAAGTGATATTTGCATTTTATATGCAGCTGGTGTTATACATATGCATTTATTAAAATCATTAGTACTTTTTGCTTAGAAGAAAATAGCAAATTTGATTAATAAAATAGTGAATGGTTTTAAATGCATTGCTATAGTTGTCACCCATGGACAAACTCTTTTCTCATTTCTTTTCCCTTTTTCATGCATAAGCATGAAATAGAAGTAATAATATATTGCAAAAATATCCCAGCCCAGTCCAATTAAAGTTCATAAGTCCAACACTAGGCCACAAATCCCTCTTCAGACCCATGCATCCACATGCAGTGGTGCAGAACACAACAAGGTCACAGGGTTGGGGGTCAGAGTTGTGTGGATCCGAAGGCAGTGGCAACATCACTGGACTCTCACCTGTCTCAGCACAGTTTATCAACAGGTAAGTAAAGAGAGAGAGAGGGGGGAGCCAGGTCCAAGTCATTTATCTCAGGAGGCACCTCCCAAGGAGATCATCACATTGTGAATTGATCCACAACAAATGTTCAGGCAAGAAACAATTAAGAGACATGTGACACTAGGTAAATCTGCTTCATAAGAACTCTTTGGAGAATTGAAAAGCAAGCATATGAGCTTGATGACTAAGGTCATCCTGGTTTAAGTGTTGATATTTTCAGTGGTCTTATGTGCCTAGGAAATGTCAACATAAAATAAGGAAGCCAGTGAATCAATTTATTTTACTTATGATGCTGGAAAAGAGTATTGAACGTACCAGAGCTTGCTCAAGGAACAAAGCGATTTTTCTTGAAAGAAACCTAGCGCACTCTTGCATATTGAGGCTTCATCTCATATTCTTTGAAAATGTTGCCAGGAGAGATTAGTTCTTGTAGAAGCACTTCATGCTTGGTTATGTGGAGGGATAGCTAAAGATGAGAGTCCTCAAGAAGATAGACTGCCATGGTGACTGCAACAATGGCTGCAGGCATAGGAACAATTGTGAGGACAGCACAGGACAGGGCAGAACTTCTCTCCCTTGTCCATAGGGTTATTATGAGGACAAAGTAGCTCAACAATCCTGACCAACAGCAACATATGTCTAATAGGAATGTGCTGGGGCCAGACACTTCATAAATATGTGGGGCTATGAAAGAATGTTAAAGTAGAAGATGAAGGCAATTTTCATTTGTTTTAGGTTAAAGAAATGACATGAGTGTGGCAAATTAATCTCTGATCTACAGGTATATGAACAATTTTGTATTTTTCTTCCAAGCATAATTCCGAATTTGACTTGCTGTTTTGGATTTTCACTTCTATAACTTCTCACTTTATCTACAGGGATTGAAACGTAGAGATTTGTGTATGAAAATGTGTATGTGGATTTTATGTGGGGTGGGCTCTCTTTCTGTGATTTCCCAGTGTCTAAGAGAAAAAAAAATCTAGTTTTATTTAAATATGTGTTTTCTATGTTGAATATTTCTAAAGTTTGAGAAACTATTTAAATAACACAAAAAATGATTTATTTCATGACCATTTGAAAGAATGTAAGGTAAAATCACCTCAGGCCTCTTCCTTCTCTTATGACAAAATGCCTCTCTCGCACGTGTGTTACCATGGTTATTTGTTCAAATGGTGTGTTAGTCCGGGTAGACTAGAGAAACAAAATTCATAGACATGCATCTGGATATAAAAGTAAGATTTATATACAAGAGGAATGGGACATTAAGAAAGCACCCCGACCCAGTCCAGTTCAATGTCATAAGTACGATATTAGCCCATATGCCTGATACGCGTCTCCTGACTCACGAAGTCACAGGCCAGTGGGTGCAGAATCCCAGCACTGGCAGGGGTCTCCCCATGGCTCCTTGTTTCCAGAGCTCAGGGTCCATCAACAGCATCCAGTGGTGGCAGAAGCAACTCAGCACCAGCAGGGCTCTCCATGTGGCTTCGCCAGCTTCAGAGGTCTGGTTCCATCAGGGTAAGGCCACGTGGCTTCTCCTCCAGCTCCTTCAGCATTTCAGGCACTGCCATCTTATCTTGTCTGTGACTCGTCATCTTGGCCATGATCCATTGTCTCTGAGAATAACTCCTAACAACTGGGGAGATAGCTTCTCCTTTCCACGAGGGAAATGTCATGAGATTTTGCAGAAGTCTCAGGAGAAAGTCATGCCCACACGGAGGCCTCCTTGGCTACTCAATGGCTATCTCCAGATTAACAGGCTACACTCCACTCCTACATCTCGATCATGACATTTACATAAGTATATGACCGCCACAAATGGTATTTGCTACTATGCTGTTGTTTTCCTGAATGTAAATAATAATTTTTCTAAACTTGTGTCTATTGTGGAATTACTTCTTAACTTGTAACTAGTCAGTGTTGAAAGACTGCAATGTAAGGACTCTTTAAATCTGAACCAGCTAATTTACTAGCTATTAAGCTAAGGGAATTTAGCCTCAGTTACCTAATCTATAAAAATCTCTGACAATAAGAATTACAGTAGCATGCACTGTATGAATGTTTCCTGGTGGTTAACTGAATAAAGACATAAAGCCTTTGGAATCAGTGTCATCACGGTTCACCATGAATCGACATTAAATAATATACGTCTACCTTTCTGTTGCACAGCTTAAGCATTGCATTCCGAGGAGACTCCAATTCCCTGTTCTCTTTTCACTTTAACTTAATTCACCCAAATCTTTCATAAACAAGCTTGGTATATGTATGTGTTAACTAAATTAGAAAAACAGACACAATGTTTCCTTTTTTTGTCATTATAGAAAATTAGCTCAGTAATTATCTCACTAAATCACACTAATGATGAAAAGAAATGAGATAGATTTTTCAAGGTTATATAAGAATAAATACCCTTAACAAAAACTTAAAATAACTCAATGCAGGATTTTAATTTATTGATACAGTTTTAATTTATTGATACAGTTTAACATTTTTTTCCTAGAGTTGCACAATACCTGAACATTAAATATGCAGAATATTTTTCAGAAATGCTTTCTACACATTGAACTTTAATGCATGTAAGTTACATTAGACATATTCTAGGATATACATACATGCATATATATATTAAACCTGTGATTCATTTAACTCTCTCTAAAACTCCTTATAAAGCATATAGATTGTCTTCACCTTATAAATTGGATCATGATTTTAAATGGTCAAGGTAGAGGGTATATTCAGGTGTAGCTAAACCTGAGCTCTTTCTTTTTCAACTAATGTACATTAGACAAGTATTATCTACAGGCCAGGGATTTGGGAATATAATACCTTCCAGAGAAAATTTAAAGAAGCGGGTTGATATGAATATGATGTTTCTATATAACGTGTAAAAAACCCCAAGAAAATTAAAAATTTAGAGGGCAGCCCATGCTTGATCCAAGGATAGAAGAGTTACTTAAGTTAGCACAAGTGACTGTTGGAGGACAGTGAGTGGGTGTGAAACAAAATGGGATTACAGATAAGAGAAATAGCATGAGGGGCAGCATCCAAGATGGAAAGCCCATCACAGTGCCAAGGTGTAATTTTATTAGAAGCTCAAACAATATTCTTGCAAACCTT
This sequence comes from Nesogale talazaci, assembly GCA_004026705.1. Classification (NCBI taxonomy): domain Eukaryota; kingdom Metazoa; phylum Chordata; class Mammalia; order Afrosoricida; family Tenrecidae; genus Nesogale; species Nesogale talazaci. The sequence goes on from PVJH01010964.1 coordinate 23,007, forward strand.
TTTAATGAATAGTTTAGTACAAAACTAAGTTGCTGCACATTTACAGCCTACCAAACCTCTTTACGTTTTATTAGAAGAAAAGCTGTGATCAGGCAAGGCTCCCGGTTTTCGGCTGCCTTCATATGATATAGAGAGGGTCAAACCTTCACGTGAAAGTGCTCTCTCTTCACAACAAGGTCCATGAGCTCTACTCGCCTATAAGTTAGTTCCAATAGTAATAGAAAGAGGAATCAGCAACTGCTCCTATAAAATCAATCTCAAATTTCATTTGTGTATGTCTTGTTTTCAGCTAAGCATAGAGAAAATAGTTGCAATGGTGGCAAGAGAAGCAACTTGCATCTATGTACTGAGTACCTGCAGGAGTCTCTGTACAAGCTTGCTTGTTACCTGGAAGATTGATCATTAAGTTCACTAAGAGACTCCACATTTGGAACTCTGAGATAATCTATTCCCAGAAACAGTCCCTACAAACCATGTGTAACCCTGTGTTATTGGAACATTAGATATCCCTAGTAGTGAGCATTGGGTGTCCACTGGGTGAAGGCTTCTACTTACAGTTTATTTTGAATATTATTCTAATACCCTGTCTTTTAATATTATTCTACTTAGGTCAAATAGCACATTGTAAGATCAAAAGATGTCCTTGGAAACCATATTTTTGCACTGAAGTCACCTATTAATTGCAATTATAAATTCCTTCTCTAAATATACCAACGATTTCAATTCAAACTTCACTTTGATGATTTGTTGGTGTTTAAATTACATTGAGCAAAATAAAATTATCCCAGAAAGTGACAAAATAAGATCATCCAACCTGAGCATTCACGTTACATCAATTTAATAACAGCAAAACAAAAACCTTAGTCTGGTTCATCTAAAACTAAAGTTTATCCTTTTGCTTGTAATTATCTAAGACATTCTGATACTTCATAGTGTCTAATTCTCAACTTTATAAATGGCTTTTACCTTCACAGCACTAATATCTGAATGTGTCCCTTCCTCCTTCTGCTGATTCTGAACAGACACCTCAAGCAGGCTCATTTCATTAACTTTTAAATTCTACTGCCAAGCATAGGGACCACAGAAAAGTGTAAGCAATAGACATTGCTACCAAGAAACACAATTCCATGGGGGGAAATCATAATTTTTTTATTAACTGTATTCAATTGACAGCTATGTATTGATGATCTACACACCAGAGATGTAAGTAAATATTTAAAGGGTTTGATTTCTGTCTCATATCTCTCTCTTTAAATGTTACAATTTTTATGATTGTTTTGGTGTTTCTCCTTTCTCTCAGAAGCTGTGAAGTCAAATGATGATTTTATGATATCTGTCCTTCCTGCGAGACTCCACAAATACTCAGCTGTCTCTTTGATGGGCTTCTTAGGTCAAGAGTGACTTTTCTTTTCACAAGGTCTTTTGCTTTGGGTCCTCAGAGACAAAGTGAGCATCTCAGTTCATAGGATCCTATTTTCAAAGGCTATCACCACACCACTTGATTGTCTACTTACTAGAGTGAGGATTTTTGGTCGGCATATCTCTGCATTGTAAGCCTACCTAATCGAGAAGCTGATTGTGACCTTTTAAATAACCCGGAAGTGCAAGATTGTCATTATCTGATGAGTCTGAAGTTACTAGGTGAAATTTCACTGCCTAAGTATTCTTCGAGTCACAATTGACTCAATGACAGTGAGCATGGCACTTGGAAATATGCTATCCACTGCTGTAAGCAAGCTAGTGAGCATAATATTGTTACCCTGAGCCATACCAGTGAGGCCAGATACTACCTCAATAGAAGAAAAAGAAGATGAAAGGCTTTTCTAGTGCAAACACAGACTATTTCAAACAGTCCATGGAAAATGGAAATATCTAGAGAATACCATGTCAAAGGAATACAGGATTTTCTAGCCAATTTTAAAATGTAAGTGATTGAACTATATTGCTGCTTATCTGTTGCCTTGCAAATCCACTGTAATTCTCTTAATGGACTCTGGAAATATTTTATAATAAAAATCAGATTCTGGTAATCCACATTGTGATCAAATTACTTTTGTCAGGGTCTTTCATTTAGTAATTATTAAATTTAAAAAGTCAAAGTCAGTAGGTAAAAAAATCCTAAGCCACACAGATTTGCCAACTGTCAGCCACTGATATAGAATAACTCATTGTGGAAGCATAAGTAGAATTTTAAAAGACTAATGGAAGAATGCATAAATGAAATTCAAGGGGCTTTCAGATCCATTAAATAAGTAAAACCCACCTTTGATGGGACTAAAATCAATACCTTTTCCATATAACAATAGAAATAAGGGAAATTTGAAAACTCGGACGAATGTCCCCTAACACATTATTTCCTACACTTAGAAATATTCTCTTTTTCTCACCCATTACCTTTCAAAAGATGGTAGACCTTATTCTCCTTCCAATCATTTCATTGCTTTTTGTACAGAGGTAAAGAAAAATGTTCATAGGACACCCTAATAATACAATTTAGTCAGTTCAGATGTGAAACAATAAGATGAAACCAACAACATATGACCCCTTTACCTTCATCACCCTTGGGGCCAAGGGTATTAGACTTTGAATCTTTGTTGAAAACCCACAAATATGGAAAAATAATGGGGACTAGTAGGCTTCACATTCTGATAAGAAGTGATAAATGCTTCCTGGCTGATTTCATAAAAGATAATAGAGCTAATGCAGTGACTCTCAATCTTCATCAACTGCCTCTAGTTTCAAAAAAACAGACAAGTAAAAATTCCAAAGCAATCCAGAAAGTTTAGCTAACAAGGTCATGATATTTAAGTGAGAAGGTAGTGCTGTGGTCCTTTATCTCTTCTCTGTGGGGCAATGAAGAAGTGTGACTCTTTCCCTGTTCAAGGCAAGTAAGAGGATGTGTGGGAACATAAGGTTGCTTGCTGCTCCATTTTTGGCTCATGACGACTAACTTGTAGAAACTTCGAAGTAAAGTTTAATAGAATGTAAGCTGGAGCATATTTAGAAAGTTCCTTTTGGAAGCATGCATATTTTATGAGACTAGACACACACAATTATATCCTTGATGTTGAATTTTGTGGAGAATCTTAAGGTTGGAATATGTTCGGAAACCATCAAAATGATAAGGCAGGGGGAGAAAAGACACACCTCAAAAGTTGAAACTCCTCAGGATATGAAATTTCTTATTAGTCATGTGAAACTCCTCTGAAGAAATGGACACACAAAAGTGTTGATGAGCCATTCAGTGTGCATGTATGCATTATCATAAGTCTCAAAATTAGACTGATATTTCAATATTTGCTATCAGAAAAATTTGAACATGAGACACTTTAAATATTTTAGGTAGTCTAACCCAAGATGATTTTGCTATGATTTTTAAAGGGAGGATACATATAATAGGATGGTAATGTATGAAAGATGAAATTTAAGTTCCTTTCAACTCCACAGTGAGAATCTCACCTTTACAGAGCTAGTGTAAGAATTCAGAAAGGTTAGCAAGTTTAAACCCCATGAAGACTTATCTTGGAAGTACTTTCAAGTTTTAAGTGAGTAAACTCCTTCCTCTAGAGCAGAGGTGTCAAACTCAATTAAAATTATCAATTTTAATTTTGTGTTTTTACTTGTCTTCAGTAGTTAAAGGGTTAACAAGGGAATTGTGTGTAAGGTATTGCCTCAATTGTCTAATTTTCTTCATTACATTTTTTCTACTTTTATTTTATTTCAGAGCATTGTGGGCCACAAAACATTACCCTAGGGGCCACATGCCACCCCCGGCCGTCTTTTTGACACACGGTTCTAGATTATGAGGACTTTTAGAACAGAAATTATATTTTCATCTTCAAAGACTCTACTTTTGAGTAGATTTTTATTTACAGATGCTGAAAACAGACACTAAATAGGACAGTCGAATTTGTGGGGAAACCACATTGTCCTAAACCCAATTCAAATAGCTTAGTCACTCTAGTGAAATTGTTGAGTAAGACCTGGAAAGACAGATGGTTTCTGTTCATACTACCATTTTTTGTAAGCCTAGTCCAGTGGTCTACCATGAAGTCATGACCTGTCAACTGGTACTCAGCATTGTCTATGCTCCACAACTGTCCATAGACTGAGACAGAACATCATTATTTTAAATATCATATTTTAGCTCTACCATCTTTAAAAACAACAAGGATTACATAGGGGCTGAATGCTCACCTAAGCATAAATAAAAGAAGGACGTATGTTGGGTTCTCGGTTTTGCAGGGTGGGTTGGCGGTGGTGGTGAAGAGGAAATGGAATACATTTTTAGATGGAGGAAGTTTTTACTTTTCTATTATTTTTTCTATTGTCTAACTTTAACACTCATGATAGCCTAGAAAATGTTTACGTAAAAGCAAGAAATATTATTTCAAAGTGTATTATTGCATTATTTTGATGCCATCAGTGTGTGCATGCGAATGTCTGTGAATAAGTTTGAAGTCTTGGCAGAGTCATCACATTAGGACCAAACAATCTGCCCATCTGTTCATGATAAAGAGATTAGACCTGATTGTGTACTAAGCCGTTTTTAATAAAAGTTTCAAAACCTTAACATGTATCCTCCATAAGGAACCACATGTACAAGAGGGGAGTCTTTTAAAGAGGAGACTTAGTGACACACTGGTTCAAGGACTCAGGAGCTAGTTCAAAGTTCACTTGTTTGAACCCATCAACTGCTTCTTGTGACCAAAAATGTGCTGTCTCCTCTAGGCTAGACTACAGCCTTAGAAATCCTATGGGCAGTGCTGCAATGATGTATTGGATTGCTGTGGGATGACATTATCTCACAGGTAACTTATTTAAATATTTCATAGTACAAGCATTGTTACCACTATGGTGTCGTCTATCATCAACTCTTATAGAAGAGAAACAAGTTAGGATTCACATTGTTTTCATAGTTGATTTTCCTTTAGATTCCACTACTGTGTCTGCCAGTTCTTGAAACTGCCTAGAAGACCAAGTTAGCTATCATCATCAAAAGTTCTACGTTGGAATAGAAGTTTAGAGAACACAATTTATTAGTGTCCTATCCCATGCACAGGGAGCAAAGGCAATTCCTAATTTGACTTTCTGATTTTGTTTGTCAATACTTTTGAACTGACCAAAAAAATTATCATTAATTTAAAAACACCTTATCAATTTTAAAACCAAGATACAATGTGTAAGTTCTTCCTCTTTGTATTTCTTTTCTCCTTTCTAAAAATTTTGAACAAGGTTACATAACATTTAGGTAGATTCCAGGACTGGAATGTTTAAGCTGATAAGCATATGTTACTCTGTTTCCCTTTGCTACATTAAAAGGGTGAATATGTTACAGTTTTCTATTGAATGATCATCAAAGAAGACAAGAAATACTTACCATCCTCTATCTCTATGCATTGCCTTTTGCCTTGATAGATAAGAAAAATAGAATCTGCAATGTCAAAGGAAGCCATAACAGTGGTAGATATGGAAATGCCTTAATGCTAAATATTGAAGTATTTTCCTTAAATTTGGTAGTAAAATAACAATTTTGGATCATAAACTTTTACAAATTATGTTTAGGTGAACTTTTAAAAGCCCATAATATAGAATATATAGAAATTTCCAGCTGGAAAAAAAATCTTTTTCAAGTAAGCAATTTCTATACAGGTTGTATTATACCAATTACAATACCCTCCATGAAAAGGAACTCATTCCACTTCCTCTCTGACTTTCCTGTTTCCATTTCTCCTTCTTTCTTGACCCTTTTTGCTTTTTGAGATTTGTTTGTGGGCAAACTAAGGTCTTTGGCCTCATCTGATTTATTTTACTGAGAGTACATCCTCTCTGTTTCTCTTCACTGTGTAAGTCCTTCTATTGTTTGGCTGAAAGTGGATCCCCAGGGTGGGCTCAGTTGCAGGTTTAAAGGCTATCTAGTGGAACCTAATCTCAATCAGAACAGTGAGTCTGGTCTTTTTACAATTGTGAATTTTGTGGAACATGAAGTTTTATCAACCACAGAAAATTAATATGTTGGAAGTGAAAGGAACATGGCATATGCAGGGTCCTCTATATAAATGCATTAAAGAACAGGGAGAAATATACCATGTTTTGGTTGCATTATTGCTGGGTCTACACTTCACTGGCTATGTATGTGATTTCTAGCTCTCCATACATTAAGTGCATGTATCTACCTTGATAAATTTGAGCATTAATCAGTGTGTTAATCAGCACTTGTGTACCTTATCGCCAGAGTTTTCATAAAGAGGGTATGCATACCGGTGTGGTTGCTGGTAGTAGTAAGAAGGGGTAATAGTAGTTGTAGAAAAATAAGTAAAGGAAGTGGATAAAATATATGAAACATCTGGGACCTCTTATAATAAAAGATTACATCTCTCACGAGGCTTGAGAGAACTCCTTTCACCTTACCCGAACACTTATACAGCAATCTGTGATCTCTGTATTCACTATCACACCTAGTATTGGTCCTGCAGGAGTACACATTTCAGAATCATGGGCCCCACAATGTGCAGAAGCAGCCCATGATGTGTGACTAAAGCAACTTTCTACAATCTACTGTGGGACAAATAAAGTGAAACTTGATGTTTTCTTTCCTTGGTAATGAATGTGACCCACTTGGCTCTCGAAGCTCAATTCTGGAAATATCTCCAGCCACATGGTAACTACTGCCTTTTAAAAACAATGTCAGGTAATAACAACCATCTGGCTAGAACACAGATCCAGAGAAAGGCCTAGCTGAGGCTATGAAGACAAATTCAACTAGACTGAAGTATAAAGCAGAGAACTTAACTTGGATATGTGTGGTTTGATCTGCTATTCATTTGGGCAGGATGGGGGGAGGGGAGCAAAAATAAAAATAAAAATGGATAAGAAAAGAATTCGCCTTTCGCAAACATTAACACATGGTTAGGAAACATTTTTAAAGTCTGTTATACATACCAGGAGATGTTATATTCATGGTTTTCCTCTCATTTCTGAATAATTTTGAATATACACTGTCACTATTGTGTTTGTGTTACTTTTCATAGAACCATCCATAATGTATTTCTTTTGGCTGATCTGTAATTTCTTCTAAAGTTAACCTCCTAGTGATTGTTAATCTATCGATAACGGTCTTGGCAAATTTGTCAGGAAAAAGAAGATGATATCTTAAATAATATTAAGTTCTTATTCTTTCCTTAATTCTGAGAATCAGTTTAGGGGGAAATGTCTGAAATACAAAAATATGTATTGTTATGTTTATCTTACTGTAAATATACTTCTTAAAGGAGAAACAAAAGTAAAATGTTAGATTTTAAAACTGGGTTAAAGTGTACTTTCCAACAAATATGGTCAGGCGAATTTGCAGAAAATATTCTAAAAATATAGAATGTTATGTCAAGTAAGACTGGAAACAGCCATGGTTGAATGTTAGGTATACAACCCTATTACAAAAAGAAGCAGCCGTATCCCTTGATGCTCACATTCCCAACAAAATCAATGAAGACAAATGTGTGCACAAGCAAATGTGGTGAAGAAAGCTGATGGTGTTTGCCTATGAAAGATAGAGCCTGGGGTCTTAAAGACTTGGAAATACACAAGCAGCCATATAGCTCAGAAACAACAAAATCCACATAGAAGAAGCACACCAGCATGTGTGACTACAAGTTATCAATGGAAGCAGCTATCAGGCATCAAGAACAAATATAATAGCATTGCATGCCCACCTTCCTGATATGATCGATGAAGACAAAGGTGTGCACAAACAAATGCGGTGAAGAAAACTGATGGTGGTGGGTTACCAAAAGATATAGCATCTGCAGTCTTAAAGGCTTGCAAGTAAGCCAGCGGCCATCTAGCTCAGAAGCAACAAAGCCCACATAGAGGATGCCCACCAGTCGGAGGGACCAAAAGGCATGAAAGGGATCAGGTATCAGACATCAAAGAATTAAAAATTATATCATTATAAATGAGGGGGAGTGCAGATTGAGGAACCCAATGCCCATCTGCAGAGGAGGTAACATCCCCTAACAGAAGGGTCGTGGGAAAGAGATGAACCTGTCAGGGCTCAGTGCATCAAAAATGAAATATACATTGTTCTTCTAGTTCTAAAATGCTTCCTCCCTCCTAGTATTATGATCTGAATTCTATTTCGGTTGGACTGGAGGATGTACACTTGTACAGATAGGAAGAGGAAGCATAGGGTATCCAGGAGAGATGATCCCTTTAGGACCCGTGGGGAGAGTGGCAACATCAGCAGGATGGAGGGAGGATAAAGTAAAAGGAGGAACCTATGATAAGGATCTACATATATCCTCCTCCTTGCGGTATGGACAACAGGGAAGTGGGTAAACACCCCTAAAGTTTCTGTGAATTCAGAAATATAAAAGAAATATAGTGAGGCTTCCTTCCTAGGGTTGATCATTAAGTGTAAGGCATTAAATAATAAACCAAAAATAAGCAATTGCAGGAGATATTGGACACTACTGGTGCAAAGACCTATAGTGAATTTAGAAGGTGGGGCTTAAGAAAGTGGGCCAACTACCCAGACAAAATCACTCCCATGAAGTTGATTCCAAGGGAAGAGACATGTATATGATTCATAAGTTGGTCAGAAAGATCTTCTATCAGAAGATTTTGGATCTGAAGTCTAAGGTGCTCCTGAACCAATCCAGGGTATTTTAATTGATATATATATATATATATATATATATATATATATATATATGCTTGATAATAGGTAGGCATGGAGAAGGAATTAATGATGCCCTGCAATCTTGGTGCTGTTAGGGAAGTGTAAATACATAGAGAACTTCCAGAAGAATAAGTGTCAACCATGTACAACCAAGAAGCAAACATGATTGTTAGACATGGAGCTGGTTAGACTTTGTCTATGTACCGTGCATACTCGTGTATATATTTACTTTTCAGCACAAGTTTATTGAAGTTTCTGTGGTAAAATTAGGTGCCTTGGCTGATATTCAGGTCATTTTATATTCGAGTATATATGTTCCTTTGGATATGCTATCAAAAAATAACAGTTCTTGGAAAAGGACATGACAGTTGGTAGAGGATGATCAAACAGAAGAAAGTCCTCAAATTGGGTTGACTGACTGACCACAATAATGAGCTCAAACAAAGCAATGGCTGCAGGAATGGTGGATAACTGGGCAGTGATGAATTCTATTGTGATAATTTTTTTTTATAAGTTGTACCCTACTCAGTGGCTACTGTGACATACTATGAGATCAGAAAGCTTTGTACTTTGAAATTATATATAGATTTTTCAAGTCAGAGAGTCTATTATTTTAGCCAGCATAAAATGCTGTTTCTGGTTAGGGTTAGGGTAAAAGAGAAAAAAAATATTAAAAATTAAAAGAAAATGCTGTTTCTTAGAAATTGCTTTTGCTGCTATAAAATATGCTGTTTGACAATCTGTGTTTTTCAATATATAAATCTCAGAATTTATTAACTTGTACTACTTTAGAAACCTAGATATTCTACTTTAATAATGTGTTTTCCTCATATGAAAGATTAATTGCTTTTACCCCCACATCGTTTTTCCAAAAAGCCTAAATGATCAAAGTCTGATACTTCCTGTTTGTGCTTAGAAGTACATGTTTATATAAAATAAGTATTAGTAGAATTATAATTTTAAACTGCATACCCCAGGTCCTCTTTTATCTTTCTCTAAAATAAATAAAATTTCTGCTCACATGAGAAACCTCAGGTGCCAGGTGAAAAATCAGAGAAAACATGGAAAATCAGATTTGTGGGATAATCCTTTGTGTTGAATTAGTAAAATTTCTTGGTTCTTTCCCTCCTTTATTCTCAATGTGCTCTCTTTACGTACATTGCAGCAAGCCTAGGTGATCAAAAGGAGTGAAAAGAAAATGGAAAGCTTTTCTTTTAGTAATTATTTGATTTTTTCGAAAAGCTAGTGAGCTTTTCTTAGGTTCTATTTCCTCTTCTATGAAATGGGAATGTTAATTGCTACCTACAGAATAATTTTGAACAGCTAACAAGCATAATACCTAGCATATGGTAGTGACTCAACTAATGGAAACTTCTCTCTTCATCTTTCCACTTGATTTATATGCCACGGGGTATGCTAGCTATATCATTGCTGCTTGCCAGTTCACGTCCTTCCCTGACACTGAAGGAATTCAGATAATTCCCTCATTTAGCTCTCTTCTACTGAAAAATATTGAAAGATGGGTTGAAGGGCATACATTTGCTTTGAAGGGCTATATAAACTGACTTGTCAGGTGCTTCATATATTGATGGACCCTATTTATAATGTCTTTTAATTATGCAACTAAAATTAAGATATATGTATATGTATAATTATTTCTCTATTTAGGAGTTAATTCTAAACTACATCTGTTGATGTACATCAATTTGTACAACGTTGTTAGACGAGACCATGGAGGATAGAGTGTTTTCATAGTGGATAGAGAACACGTTGATTGTTCTATTCTGTTGTACGTGATTGCTGTGAGCCTGGACCAGTTTAATACTGGCCCATAGCAACTTTATTAAACTGAGTAGAGTGGACCCTGTGAGTTTCTGGGACTAATTCATTAGGGGAATAGACAATCTCGACTTTTTCCTGCAGATCGTTTGAATCATTGACCTTGGAGTTAGTAGTCCACGTGAAACACAGAATACCACAAGGGATTCCTTTAGGAAAAGTGTGAGGAATAAAAGTGAAAGGGTGGAGGGAAGGTGGAGTAGAAAGGGGGAATCAATTATAAGGATCTACATATAATTTCTTCCCTCGGGTACAGACAATGGGGAAAGGGGTGAAGGGAAACATCAGACAGTGTAAGATATGACAAAGTGATAAGACTTTATAAATTATCAAGGATTCATCAGGAAGGGAGGAGCAGAGAGGGAGGAGGGAAATGGGGAGCTGATATGAAGGGTGTAAGTTGAAAGCACATGTTTTGAGAATGATGAGGGCAACTTATACAAATGTGCTTGACATACAAAGGATGGATGTATAGATTGTGATGAGTTGCCTGAGCCCCCAATAAAATGATTTTTAAAAAGTGCAGCATTTAATATGTGATTGTTCTTAGTCATTCGAGAGCATTTCCTAAAATTATGCACTAATTTTGATGATATGTACATACATTTCCCAGTATTGGATAGACATTCTTCCCTTGCTAAAGGTTGCACTTTCACAATTTTTTCCTAAAATGACTGTATTTTCCCTTCTCAAAGTGCTATCATAGCAGACAAGTAAAAGTTGAAAGTTAAGGTTATTTCCTATTGCTACTTCAACTTCTGTTAGGTAAGCTAGGTATGGCAATGAAAATGCAGTGAGATATATTTGTAATTGGACTACTTATATTGATGTAGTCATGTTTACACTTAACCTATATACGATTATAATCATAAACACAATAGTACCTAATAAAGAGCAACAGAGGGTTATGAAAAGTTGATTGAACAGCAAGGTCTAACTCCAGAAACTCTGGAATTTAGAGTTGTCAGAGAATTTTGTCAAGAAGCTTTTCTTAGAGAAACATTAATTGAATGCACAGGATCCTCCATGGAACTTATTAGAAATCTGTCTCGACTCAGAGGAATGAAATGGGTAAAAATATCGATTAAAGGTTGTGTGCTGAGCTTGTAAATATGCTGTGACAACAGAGAAACTATCACTCCCTGGTGACTAGAACCAATGTCACTTTATCAGAAGGGAAAAACCGGCACTCACTTCTTAAGGTTTCATTTTGTTTTGAACTGCTATCTCCTCCTTGATCTTCAACACGACTCATTTTAAATGAGGCCATGCATGTTTATAAGAAATGAAGGATAGCACGTGAAGACATGCATAGCCCTGAAAAGACTTATTTAATAGATGAATCTCTGGGAGATGGCAACTGATACTTCTGCATTTACTATTGCCCAACACACGGCAGGAGAGACAGAATATAATAACAGGCCAATGTACTAATATTAAATATGGGGATGTAATTTCTACCCGGGTCTAGTTTAAATGAAAGTATTTGAGATAAAATTTTAATTAAGCAGGGCTGAGCCCCAGTGGCGTAAGTGGTTGAGTGTGGGACTGCGGCCGCGGGCTTGGCGGTTCAAATCCAGTGGCGGCTCTCAGGAGCAGCACTGGGTGGCGATCACGACCACCAGAGGTAGTGAGGGACCCCCCCCCGAAAAAAAATTTAATTGAGCTAATCAAGGGAACAATGTTAGACTGGTAAAGAAGAAGGAGGGTATATTTCTTCCTTTGTAGTGCTGTGATAACCGACTATCACAATTGAATAGCACTAAAAATCAACAAATAGTATTGAGAGTGTTAAAGGGCTGCCTCAAAATAAGCAGCCACTTAAATGAGGTGTCAATTAAATCAGCATAGAGGAAGCACACCATCCTGTGTAATACAAAGACAATAAAAAAAATAAAACCCTCATCACAATGTGGAAATAGTATCAGAGCTTAATTCTGAACATGTGGTTTGCAAAGGGCCCTGGATAACGGTGGGAGGCCCATATCCATTTAGATTCAACTCTCCTCTGATCACAGTCCAAGGACAGGAATGTCCTTGCTTTTAGTTATAGCATTGTAAAGTCACTTATGGCTGGTGCCCTTAGATTAAATGTAACACCTTATCATTTGATTTCCCTTTTGACCATTCTCATTTGTTCTGGTTTTAAATATTTATGCTTTTTTTTACTCTGAAGATTTTCTATTTTTTTATTTTGTTGCTGTTTGGTTTGCTTTTATTTGATTTTTGTCCCTTGATTTTATTTTGCTTTTCTTTGTATATAAAATACACAATAAACAAATAGATGGAATCAGTAACTGGACTAATAATTATCTAGGGACATCCCTGGGGATCTTTGAACAAATTGGGGAGTAACAACAGAAAAATAATACTGAAGCTACCATGGACTGCTAAAAGAACAAGCAAATCAGTCTTGCAATGAGTGTAGACAGAGTATTTCAGGATGTCAACTTCACCTCATGTACTTTGGACATGATGCCAGGGGACATTCGTCTCTGGAAAGGGACATCAAGTTTGAGAAAGTAGAAGGACAATAAAAGAAAAGAAGACCATAAAAGGGAGGAGCAACACAATGACTGCAACAATTGGCTCAAGCATAGAAAGGATTGTGGACATGGTGCAAGACTGCTCCCTGTTTTGTTCTGTTGTACAGAGTGTTGTATGGGTAGGAATTGGCAGCACTTAAAACCAACAATGACAACCACAGTGATCAAAAGAAAAGAAAATACTCTAAAATGTATTGTGTGATGATTGCATCACTCTTCTTGATGGAATTGAACTACTGAATTATCTGATATGTGTATTATATGCAAATAATAAAAAAAACGTACTGTGTCACAGATTATGAGACTAGATATCCAAATTCAGGGCTCCGAACCTAGAGAAAGTTTTCTCTCACTCTTTTCTCTGGAGGTAGGTCCTTGACTTAGGGATCTACCTGTGTATTCACACCAATCTTTCTCTGGATCATAAATGTCCTTAGCACAGGGACCCAAAAGATGTTCTTTCTCTCTGGTTCTTCTTTCTTGGTGCTTCTGATCCCTGTTTTCTCATTTAATGTCTTTTATATCTCCCTTGAGCTTAGCCTAAAGGCTGAGAAGTGATAATGTCTTTGATATCTCAAGAGATTGACTCCAGATACAAACTCATCCTTTGATGATGTCTTCCCTCATTAATGTACTCCTTCTAGTCTGGCCTCATTAACACAACACAAGTTAAGATTTATAATATGAAATAACCCAATTGGATCACAAAATTGCACAGTGGATACTCAGCTTCAGGGGCTAATTATTTGGGGAAGAGTGATAAAATTCAACTCATATGAGGTTATGTATTTTGGACTGAACATATTGAAACCTTTTGAGAAAGGGTTGAAAGGGCTGAATGCTGATTTTGAAATGTGGGGTAGAGAAGGGGAACCAATTACAAGGATCTATACATAATCTCCTATTGGGAGGAAAGACAGACATCGGGCAGTGTAAGCTATGACAAAACAATAATAATTTATAAATTATTGAGGGCTGGTGGGGGAGGGGGGGAAAAGAATGGGAAGCACTTGTCAGAGCTCAAGTGGAAAAGCAGATATTTGGAGGCTGATTATGGCAGCAGACATGTGAAGGTGCTTGGCACAAAATACATATTTATGTATTGTGAAAAGCAATGTATGAGCGCCCAATAAAAGGATTTTTTAAAAAAAAAGAAATACATTTGATTACATATTATGCTTAGATTTTAGGACTTATGAGATTTTAGGACTTATTTTAGCACTTATGAGAGAGAATATATGGAAATCATCAATAGTTCAATGTACTAGTAAGTTTAAACTTGAGGAAATTCACTTTCGCCCATGTTTTCTCTATTTTTCATTAACTCTTTGTATTATCAAATGATTATACATTTGCAAAACAGAACTATGAGATAGCATTTTGAAAAATAAAGTTTTAGATAATAGTATGATAGTTATTATTGTTTCAAAACAAATCCTCATAAATTGCCTTATCCAATGACTGTTACATAGTATAGTATTCAATAGATACTTGCTGACTGATTAAAATGAAATATGTTAAAGTGAAGAAAATTCAACTTTCCTATTTACTTTTCCTTTTAGGTAATGCCTACTTTTATCATGAAATAATCCCAATTCTTTGGTGGTCTTATTGCAAAGGTGCGATTCCTATCAATCTGTATGAGGCAGTGAATGCCAAAGAGGACATCTGTTTGGAGACCAGGAGAAAGCAATCTGATGAAACTGAGAGATAAATTTCTCATGTGGTAGATGAAAGTACAGAAGTCAAGTTGACAAGAAAAGTTCTTGATGGAGCTGTACTTTCCTGTGGAAGGTGAGATTTCATGATTTGTACATGATTCTAATAACATACTGATTGTTTTGCATGTATCATTTTTTTCACTTAATTGATGTTGGATTCTTTAACAAGGCCCTTCACTCTTCCCCACTTTCCACAAAACAAAATAAGATGTTCTTCCTAACTTTAAGATAGTGATTGTTATCTGTAAAATGGGCATCTTATAGAGAATGTATATAATTTACTATTAAGTTCCTTGGCAATGGTTCTGATTGGAGATGTGTTTTTTCCCTCCTACCCCAGTACGTTTGGCAATGTACATATACATTTATTTTTATCATAATAATGAAATTGATGCTGGTCCCTGGTTAGCAGAAGCCAAGGATGTCCCTAAACATCCAACAGTGCACAAGACATCCATCTGACCAAATATTTATCTAAATCTACAAGGATATGAAAGCATGATTTAGAGTGGAAAAATTCCTAAAAATCAGAACACTTGATGCATGGAAACACCTCACATGCCTCACAGTCTTAGTAGGATGCTTGTGTTTCACATAGCAAGACTATTTCAGAAGCAAGGGTTTGCAAATTTTCAGTGGACACATAGAAGATTAAAGCAGCCACAAGAAATAAGAATTGACTTGGGTCTACCTCAGTGATGTCAGTGATTTTGTTTGTCACACTTTCGTTGGTATTTTAAACTCCAATATGGCATTTGAATTTGGATGCCACACCACTTGAAGGGATTTTTATTGTATTTTAATGGCTTATAGTCCAAAATGCCATCAGAAGGTTCCTTTTAGATATGTTGTACTATTAGTAATGGACTCAGAGGAGAAAGGCCCCTCCCCCTGGAAAACATAAACAAAACAAAAGTAATTAATGTTGTGTCTTTGTGTAACAAGAAAAATCACAACTTTGCTGAAGACTTTCTCCCTTTCCTTAAAAATAAAAAATAAGACAGGCTTGCCCTTCTCCCACCATCATGTTCCATTCATACCATATATGAACTTTGTGCCTGATGTAGTATACCTTCATTGCATTTATTTCACGATGAGACTTAGCAACACCAAAAACTGAAACCTCTATAGACATTCATCATAAATAAAGCACTGTATGTAATAACCCAGAGAAAAGCTCTTTTCCTAGTGGATGTGGGTGGATGAAAGAAAAGTATAGTGATAAATGGCTCCCTGGAAAGCTTCACATTCCATTCACAAGGGATTATTTGAAGATAATGATACATTACTTCAACACATGGCTTTCTGAAAGCAGATTATTTAAAACAGTGTGAAAGTGATGAGAACTAGAAAATATAAGTTCATTATTTATTAAACACATCTGTCTTTTAAAAACGAAAAGAAAAATCCAAGTCATTTTTTTTTAAAAAAAAAGATGTTTGCATCTCTTTTATAAGAGTGAACTTGAAATTATTTGGTGATAAATTTTAGTGTCTGTACTAGTAGCAATGTTTTTGTTATTCTTTCTCATATACACAGACACACACAAATTAGTTAAGCTAGGCGCATTCAGTTGCTAAATTAAGGTTGGCAGATTGATCAGACCTTTGTCTCCCCAGGAGAAAGGCCTGCTGATTTTCTTTGATAAATACTGAAGTCTAGAAATTTCTGAGTTCAATTTTTTCACATGGTGTTGCTATAAAAGTTTTCTTTAACACATCCATATTTCTTCTTTAATCTGTATAACAAGACTATAACACAGGAGTGGTATCCACATCCACAACTTTGGAATTGTGGGTAGAGATCCAAATGATTTGCCCAAGAGAGCATCCTTGCTAGGCTGTAGAACAAGAATTAAGCCTTATTCTATCCTTGCTAAGCTGTAGAACAAGAATTAAGCCTTATTCTATTTGGTTCCACAGTTTTGTCCATAACTATTAAGTAATATGATCTTAGAGTCTTTGAATGTCAATGAAATGAAAGAAACATCTAGATTCCTTCTTCAGTTCTCTTTTTCTGTGTGTCCACTGCTTTGTAAATGTGTGTAGAATGTGTGTAGAATATAATGCAATTCTACTCCAAGCTCAAGTATAACAATTCCAAGCTCTTCTCCTTATTGATCCTGCAGATGCATATTTTCTTATTAACTCAGATATCATTGTAGGAAAACTTGAGATTATTTTATGATGTCATGTTTTAAATCAGTGGTTATATATATATATACACACACACACATACATCTATATCCTAAAGTATATTTATAGCTATATACTAAGAAGTGGAAACTGTACCAGGGTTTCTCAGTTTGACAACCTTGTCTTATAGGCCCTTGAGTGATGATCATTCTTGAGAGCTTTTTGAGGGGCAAGCTATCCTATGTGCAACAAGATTTTAAGTACACTACCCTATGTCCAACAGGATTTTAAGTAATCTATATGGCCTAAAACAAAGAATACCAGAAAGATTTTTAGTTGTGTTTAATTGACTTTGCCAAGGCATTCTATTGGGTGAATCATTAAAAAAACAGTGGAAAACCTTGAGAACAATGGGAATTCTGGAACACTTCATTATACATTTGCAGGACTTGCATGTGGATTAGAGGCAGCAGTTTCAAAAGTACAGGAAATACCACATGGTTTCATATCAATAAATGTGTGCAACAAGTTTGCATCCTCTTCCCATATATGTTCAATCTGTATGCTGAACTAAAAATCAGAGAAGTCGCATTAGATGAAGAAGAATATGGCATTGAATTTGAGGAAGGCTTATTAGCAACCTGTGATATGAATATCATGAAACTTTACTTGCTGAAAACATGGAGGACTTGAAGCACTTGCTGATGGCAATCTAGGATTGTGCCCTTCAATAAGGATTACAACTTCATGTAAAGAAGACCAAAATACAACTGGACCAATATAATAACACCGTGATGAATTAAAAAAAAAGAGTGAAATTGCTAAGGATTTTATCTTTTGGGGATCCACAATTAATGCTCATGGAAACAGCAGTCAAGCTATCAAAAGATGAGTTGTCTTGGGTTCATTTGCTGCACAAGACCTTTTTAGAGTAAAGAAAAGCACAGATGTTATTTTGAGGATGAGGGTGTACTTGATCCAAGTCATGGTGTTCTCAATTGATTTCCTTGAATGTGAAAGTTTGATATTGAATAAGGAAGATGGAGAAGAATGACAGCTTTTGAATTGTGGTTCTGTTGAAAATGTCATGAACTGTTAAAGGAAAAACCAATCTGCCTTGAAAGAGGTGTGTCCACAGTAACTTGGAGGCAAAAGTGTCAAGTCTTTCTTTGTCTTACATACTTTGACCATATTATTAGGAAAAACCAGTACTAGAGGAAGGCAACATACTTGGTAAAATGAGGGGTGGTGTAAAAGAGAAAAGCCCTCAACAAGATTGATTGATAGAGTGGCTACAATGGACTTAGGCAAGGGACAGTTGTGTGTTTGGCACAGGACCAGACAGCATTTCAATCTGTTGTGCATAGGGTCGCAATGGGTTGGAACAGGCTAGATAGCACCTAACCAAAAACATGGCGTCTTCCATATTTACTTTGAATTGAATATAAGAAGACTGAGAATAATTCACTCCTTTGAATTATAGATCAATGCAAAATACTGAATAAACCAAAGACTGTTAGAAGAACCAAAGAATAAATCTTGGAAGAAGTACAACTAGAATCTTCCTTAATAGGAAGTGTGGCTAGGTTTTCTCTCATGTACTTTGGACATAATATTAGTAGGGACAAATCCCTGTAGAAGGCATCATGCTTGGAAATGGAGAGTCAGCAAAAAAGAAAAGGTAGTCTGTCACCAAAAATGGATTGACACAGCGGCTGAAATAGTGGTTAAAAAAAAACAATTGCTATGAGGCTGATGGCAAGACTAGGTCATGTTTTATTATGTTGGAAAAAGGTTTGAGATGACCTTTAGCTACAAAATGCATGCAGCACTTACCAAAATTTGACAAAATGTCTGGGTATAATGCCGAATGTTCCTTAGGATATAAAATTGGGGGGTATGAATTATTAAGTTATATAAAATTAGAAGTTTATTAAAGACATATGCTCATTGAAGAAAATATTTTCATCCAGTACTATAGAAAGTGAGCAGACTATGTTCATTTGCAAGAAATACAAACTATAGATAGATGAGATATATATAAATAATATAATATATATGATAAAACATTCATACTTCCATTTAGTTTCTTCTGACTCACAGTGACCCACGTTGTAGGACAGAATATAATTTTCTCTATGGGTTCCCACATGTGGGACTTTTTACAGGAGAACAGCTGAGCTTTAATGGTTCTAAACCGCTAACCTTGTCATTAGAAACTCATAACATAATGTACTATGTCACCAGAGATCCTCTAAACATAAAAATCCAATGAAAAATAGACCAAGTTTGGATGAGCATGCCTTAGCCCTAAGACAATGAGTTCAAACTGATCACATATATAAGAAGCACTTTGAGAAGTTGTTAAAACAAAAATTACTGTATTCACTCAAGATAGTTTTAGTTACATTGAAACCCAAGAAGTTGGATCTCTCACAAACTGTCAGGTGTTGCCAATAATGCTAGTAAAGGTTGAATTTGATAATCACTGCTTTAAGGCACAAAAGGCTTAAAGGTTTAGAGTAAACATGAATAATATTTCAATATCAGATTGAAAAACAAATGAACAAGAACAACTTGTTTTAGAGGAAGTGTAGTCTCTAGAGAAGTAATGGGGATGAGACTTCATCTCACGTACTTTGAACATGCTATCAAGAAAGCATAAACTCCTTCTTCATGGACTAGTCTCTACTAATAGCATACCACCCATTGAGTCAATTACAACTCATAGCAAGCCCAGAGATGAGGTAAAACTGGCCCTATTGATGTCTAAGACCACAACTCAATGGGAAGAGAAAGTCTCATCTTTCAGAGTGTCTGGTTCAAACTACTGATCTTGTGGTGAGTACCCCAAAGGGTAACCAGTATGCCACCAGGGCTCCTCCATGATGACACAGGACCAGAAGGTGTTTCCTTCTGCTATATACAGGTAGCTATGAGCCAGACCAGTCCTTGGGAAGGACATCATGCTTGGTAAAGTAGGGGGCAGCAAAGGAAAGAAGATCTTCAGGGAGACAGAATGAGACCATGGCTAAAACAATGGGCTTAAGCATAAAAACAGTAGTGATGTTGCACGTGACCAGTTAGTATTGTGCATAGGGTGCTATAGATCAGTACAATGACAATATGAATGAGATACTACTGCATGGCATCTAACAATTCTGTGTGTGTGCAAGTGTGTGTACGTGTGTGTGTATTGATGATTTCCAATTACGTGTGTGTCTCATTAATAGAGTCTTTTGGAATACACAAAATCCCTTCTTAGTTCAACTTGTTGTAGTTAGGTGCTGTTGAGTATGTCCTGCTCTAGGGTCACCAGACAGAAGTACTGCATGATCCTATTTCATCTTCACAATTGTTCCTATGCCTGTGCCCATTGGTGAAATCACTATATCAAGCCATCTTGTCAAGGGCCTTTTTGTTTGTTTGTTTCCCTTTCACTTTAGCTAACATGAGGTATTTCTCCAAGGTCTGGTCCCATCTGACATAGTCCAAAATAGGTGAGGCAATGTCTTGCCACCCTTGCCTCTAAGGAACCCCCTGACCTTACCTCTTCTAGTACAGATAGGTTTGTCCTTTCAGCAGACCATGGTACTTTTGTGCCCTATCAGCAAATGAAGCCTCTCTTCCCACAGGCTTTACGTGACTTGTATCTCCATGGTGAACGTCCCTCCAAGAAATCTTCTCTTCTTCAGTCACATGTGCCCTCAGACTTGAAAGGTTGATGCCACAGTTACTCAGATAATATGCTGTTAATTTTGATAGACTCTCTGATTAAAATGCTTTGAAGGTCTTCACAGGATTTTCAGTATCTTCTTCCTCTGAACTGGGGAGCTGGGTCCTTTTTTGTTACCTGTTCTTAGTCTGGAAGTTCTGGTAAAAGCATGTTCACTTTGACTGGCATTTGTAATGTGGGTGACATTGCTTCCCATATCATAGCAACACCCAAGCCACCACAACTACAACAAACTGATGACATATGGTGGAGTTCCGCATACTTTATCCTAAATCCTACTGCCGCATCGCCACATATCTGACATTGTTTATGGCAGTAGCTACTGAATCTCAAGCGCAAAATGTGCTTATTGATGAAAGGATTATTAGCATGAGCATGGCATACAGGCGCATCCAATTTGGGTTGTGAACAAGCTAGCAGAACCCAGAACATTATAGGAATTCAATAATGGTTGACTCATAAAATTAATTATCTACAGTTTCAAAGGTGTGTTATTTCCACAGAGATTGAAATTGCAATTTGGTTTTTCACTGTTTCTATGGGAGTATTTTCATGAATTAAACCCTTGAATTGTTGGCAATATTTTTTTATATAGGAGGCAGGCACATATCTTGGTTTGCTTTGAATTGTGCCTAAGTTTTCTAATGTAAAAAAGAAAAAATCTCACATCCAAAATTCTAGCCAAAAACTGACCACCACTAACATGAGTAATGTTACACTGCATAACTGTTTGTTTTTCTATTAAGTAACCTTCTCTTTTTCTTGATATTTCCCATTCCTTTTAGTTATACCCAATTGATGGACTATGGGTGACTGTCTTATTATCCCCAATCTAACAGAAGACCAATTAATAGAATTATGTGTGTATATTTGTGTGTGCTTGTGCATATATACCTTTGAGTTTCTGATAGATAAAAAATGAAAAGGAAGTGAAAGGGGAGGGAAGCGACTGTGGGAGGGTACAGGAATGTCTAGACTATAAAGTAGAGCAAGCAAACATTTATCTCATGTAGACTAAGGCTCAAAATTCATGAGATAATCTCCCCCCTAGGATTTACTAGCTTTCAGAAGCTTGGGAAACTTTATTTTTAAACAGTGAATTATGTGACCAAGGGCTATTATCAGATTTATTACAAACAGTATTCTACACAAACATTAGGAATTTAAGTGGAAAGTCATCTACTATTGGATTTTTGCTACTACAGAAAGAAAATCATAATAAAGAGAATGTTTAATGTGTTTTATAGAATTATTTCCCCACATTTTTTGGTTTTATTTACATATAATTCATATATCATAAATTTATTGACTTGATTCTATTGAAAGAGTTGTATAATTATCACCATAATCAATTACAGAATATTTTCATCATTTTTGCCCTTATGGTTATTAGCTTCCCATTTCCCCAACACCCTGTGTCATAACCCTAAGAAACTATAACCCAAATGGGTGTTTCTATAGATTTATGAATCCTGGATTTCATATAGAGAAAATCATACAAACTTCTCAACAACAATAACAAATTAAAGCACAGAAAAATCTTGCTTAAAAAGAAAGCAGAAAACAACAAAACATAGGACAAATTTAGAATGGAACTACAGGACAATGAGTCTGGAGATGCAGTGATTAAGAGTTAACTACTAACTGTAAGGTCAGCAGTTCACAACCTGACAGCTCTGGTGGAGAAAGATAAGATTTTTTACTTCTCTAATGATTTATGGTTTCATATCCCCTGGGGACTCAGGCCATTTGCCATGGGATACTGGGACATTGAATCCTAGGTCTTTGAGATGCACAACATACTACAAAGGGCACAGCATCAGGATTCCATGCAAAAACTCCACTGCGTGAACTAGACTTTATATCAAACACATCTGTACCCTATGGAATTAAGACTGAAATTGCACAATGTGTGAAGAAGCAGAAGACAACTATTGCAAGAGTACTGAACTGCCATCAGTTGAATTAAAATATCGAATTAAACTTTGATTGCAAAGTTTATTCGCTAGTATTAAGAAATGCATTATTTGGTTGAAACTGATTCCAGGGATCTACATATAGCCTCCTCTCTGCGGCATGGACTTTGAGGAAGTGAGTGAAGGGACACATTGGACAGTGCATGGTTTGAAAAAGTAACAATTTGTAAATCATTAGGGGGTCATGGGGAGGGAGAGGAAACATAGGGAGTTGATACTGGGGTCTAAGTGGAGGGAGTATATCTTGAGAGTGATGATGACAACAAGTGTGCAAATGCGGTCTGCGTATATGTGATGTATGTATGGATCGTGATGGGAATCATATGAGCCACCAATAAAATGGTTTATAAAAGAAAGGAGGGGGAAAGAGGAGCTTATATGAAGGGCACAAGTAGAAAATATTTGGAAATGAAGATGGCAACATGTGTACAAATGCTTGATACACATGATGTATGGAATGTTATGAGCTGTAAGAGCTCCCAATACAATCATTTGGGGAAAAAAAGAAACATATTATTCTAGCAGAACTTTGACTGGTAATGTCAGTTAATATTATTGTAAGTTTTACCTGACCACCATCTCCTTTTTGTGAAATTACCACCATTCTTGTAAGAATTTATTTTGTATTAGGGGGTATTTGAAAAGCAAGTAAACAGAATTTCACTGGCCCAAGGAGAGCTTTCATAATAAGCATTCTTCATGCTTATTAGGCAAGCACCAAGCAACTCACTCTCAGTACCCAGCTGAGTTCCAAACATTGATTTGGAAGTTTCTCTCTGGTCTCAATGAATTTTTTGTAAAAAGTTTCACTTGAACTTCATTTCTTGTGATGGAAAATTTGAGAGAACAGAGCATGCATCTGATGTTTACTTCCTGGGATTGTGGTCAGAGAGGTCTCACCAGAAGCTTAATGGATGTCAACACCAAACAAACTCATTCTGCATTTCCACAGCAATCCACAGTTCTTTGCGATATTTTCTTGAAAACTTTTCTTGAAAATTTTGCATCAGATCTTGAACAAAATATTGGCATGCAAACAAACCCATGTGAGTAAACAAAAATACTTTGTGTTTCGCTCACTCAGTGTTAGTTGGTGTTGTTTGTATGTCCTTTACACCTTTTGCATCTGTATTCCAAGTGTTTTGCTACAATTTTCTTAGTTTGTGTGTCTTGTATTATTTTTAGATAAAAGCATGAGTCCTATTAAAAAGTTATTTTAAAAGAATCGTCATGATAAGGAACTGGTTAACTGTGTTACTTCTATTGTTGATGATAATTTAGTAAACCCTTTTAGAAAATATTTATGTAAACCCCAACATTGAACCATGTCTGACAGATTTTTTTAAGAGAAAGCCAGTCAATCCTAATGAAAAAAGGGTTAGAAGGGAATAAACTCCTGAAAAGTGGCTACCAATTGATTTTATGTAAGGGGGTTCCCCTTCCAAACAAAAAAGACTCTCTCTCTCTCTCTCTCTCTCTCTCTCTCTCTCTCTCTCTCTCTCTCTCTCTCTCCCCATACCTCCTATCCACATCCCTGTCCACAGATCCAGCTGCTCCTCAATCTCAAGATACGGGCCATACTGTAGTTGTTAAAACATTTTAGTAATGCTGTGTTCCTTACTCAAATTATATTATTTAACTCTGATCTCACTTACTTTGAAATTTCTGTGGTTTTTTATATAAAAAGGCAAGGTTAGGATAAAAAGTTGGTGGTTGAGAATGGAATGATCTAATTTTAGTTACTTCTTATGGGAAAAAAATATTTGGAACTCAAACTACATCACATGTCACCATCCTTCTACTATGGGTCAGCGTTGAGGGCCAGGATTCTACTGTATTTACAATCCTGTGTCACACAGACCATTGTACTTCTTTCATGTGGAAGTCCCATTAGTTAACTCCTCAAAAGCCTGTAAAACCCAAGGGAATATTCTTACTGATAGCCAGGCATCATCTTGTGTCTTCAACATATTTTTTATTGTACCCATATCTTCAGAGATATCTTCATGAGGCCAAGTGTTGTGCAGAACCACATCATGGGAAATACTTACATGCCCCATATCCATTCACTTCACAGAAATCATTATCATTTTATTCTAGGGAACATTATAAATCATCCCCTTGAGGCATACAACACTTATATCAATAGTGTCATTAATTTAGTCAATTATATAGAATTTAAAACATTGTGGAGAAAGGGAAATTATAAAAGTTCAATTATACTTCAGTTATAAAATTCAATTTATTCCAAATTTGTGTTCAAACTGAAAAGTTGGAGAGCTGAGCATATTTTTTCCCATAAGAAATAATGTAAAATCAAATAACTGGTACTGAGGCCCCCAACTAGCACTTGCAAATTCATTTTTCCAGAAATTTAAATCACTATTAAGGTTTTTTATCCTACTAGAATATCACTGTACCACTACCTTGAGTATGTCCTCACCATCAAGTAATAGTAATTTTTAAATGTCTTTAGTAGTCTGTATATACAATCATTTTATTGGGTGGCTCTTACAACTCTTATAACAATCCATCACTCAGTTGTATTAACTTGTACATAAGTTGCCATAAGCATTTCCAAACCATTTTCTTTCTATGTGAGGTCTTCCTTTTTCCCTTCCCTCCTACACCATATAGTATTATTGTCAATAATATATACATATATACACATACATACATATATAGATTCACAATATCTTCCTTTGACTGTATCAATTTCTCACAGTTTTACTCTTAGATTTACTCCTAGTATCAGTAACTTTCTTTGGAGCCATGATTATGGTATTTTTAGGCAAATAAAATACAAAATGATGAATGTTTTAATACACTGACACAGCACTAAATGTTGTCTGAAAGAGAGCAGCACTTAGACTGAAGCATCACCAATTTGTGCTGGAGGCAAGACTTGACTTGTGATTCACTTTCAGTGTGTATAGGTTTTTTCCCAATCTGATTTTTGGTTCAACAATCGAAGAATTACAAACACCAAGTAGATATTTTTCAAACATTGCTGTTCAAGTAGTGGAAAGTTAGAGCTTGATTCAACAATGAGGTATCACAGTCTGGACTTCAGAATGTAATACATGGATTGTTGAACAGATTAAAGTCATATGTCACTATATACTATACATAAATAATGAGGATGCTAGAGAAAACTCTCAATAACACTCATTCACAAAGACAGTCCATGCTTATTAGACTAGTACATGTTATAATAGTGCAAGGGTAGAATTGAAATAATAAGTATATTTTTTATATATTGGCCTTAGGCAATCATTCACTGAGCACCCTCAAAAAATGTATTTGAAAAAGTTCAGGGAATGCCAATTCTGTTTCTTCTCCCATACAGTGGGTCAACTTTCAATCTAAAGGAGAATGTCTGTTTATTTCTCTTTTTTTATTTTAAATTATTTTATCGAGAGTTCTTACACTGTGTATTACAGTCCATTTATCAATTGTATCAGGATATTTCCATATATGGTACCATCATTCTTTTCTAACGATACTTTCTATTAAGCCCTTGGTATTGGCTCCTCCCACCCCTTTCTCACCCCCCTATGCATGTGACCCCTTGATAGATTATAAATTATTATTCTTTTCCTGTCTCATACCACCACTCTCTCCCTTCCCCCATGGTTTCTATTCTTCTTTCCCCTGGAGGGGTTGTGTGGTTGTGTGCCAATCATTGTGGTCCATCCCCAGTTCTTCCCCTCCTCCTCCTATTCCCCCTACCCATCTGATATCTGTCTTCCCATTCCTGCTCCTGGATTGCATGTATTGTGAGCTTTTATCTCTTATCTATGGCTGTTTATATGCTCCGGACTAGTCTGAAGTGAGAGGGATCAATAGGGTCATGGTAATAGTGATGAGAACGCCTCAAGGCACCAAAGGAATATTGTGTGTTTCATCTGTGCTTTTCTGTACCCTGGCTGACTCATTTCTTCCCTGTGACTCCTCTGTGGGGGAGCACCTATTGTCTATAATTGGGCTTTGGGTCTCTGCTCTGATCCCCTTTGTTCAAAACCATATGGTCTTGTTCATTTGATTGTTAAGGATCTTCAAATGCCTATTACCTGCTTCTGATGACACCTCATGCTCCCACAGACTGGTGTGCTTCATCCATGTGGGCTTGTTGTTTCTCTTTTGGATGACCGCTTATTTCACTTCAAGTCTTTAAGACCCAAATACTAAATCTGTTAATGGCCAGGCACCGCCTTCCTTCTTCACCACATTTGCTTACGCACCCATTTTGTCTTCAGCAATTGTGTCCAGAGGAAGAGCATCTCAGATTGCCAGCTTGTTAGATCAAGTTGTTCTTGTATTGAAGGAGGCGTTGAGCAGAGGCCCAAAATCCATCCACTATCTCAGTATATTGCCATATAAATATATGTACATAGATCAATAGCTATTTTATGTATTAATATAGTTACATGTGGACACACCTATGCTTAGATCTCTATCCATAGCTTTGCTTCCTAGGTCATCTCTGTTTCCTTTTATCCTCCTTTGGCTCCACCATCACACTGACCCTACTTCTGCCTCATCGTAAGTACTTACAGTTAGATTATTCTTGTGCTTGTTCTCCCATGTTCTCTATCTCCACCTCATTACTGGTTTTTATTTCCTAGTTGTTCTCCTGTCTATGACACTTTATCCCCTTTTCCTCCCACGTTTCCCTATTGGTCCTGCTGCTTTCTCCTCAAGCTTGTTTCCCAAGCCTGTCTTAAGTAAGTAGGCATACCAACAATGGCATAGACCAAGCAAATAGAAAACAAATGATTGACCCCCCCCCCAAAAAAAAAAAAAAAAAAAAAAAAAAAAAAAAAAAAAAAAAAAAAAAAAAAGAACGAGAGAAGAACAAAACACAACAACAGCAGCAAAAAAGATGCATGCTTCCAGGTATGTCTGCTGACCTTTATGACTATCTCCCCATTGGTCCTGGGATAATTGTGGGACCAGCCCTCCTAGCCTAAGGTCTATTTAGGGGGACT
The DNA here is from genome assembly GCA_004026705.1 of Nesogale talazaci. NCBI lineage: Eukaryota > Metazoa > Chordata > Mammalia > Afrosoricida > Tenrecidae > Nesogale > Nesogale talazaci. The sequence goes on from PVJH01010964.1 coordinate 50,628, forward strand.
CTTTAGAGGTTATTTGATTTGGATTTGCTCCCGTTACTGGTCTGTTGTATTTCCTTCTTGGTCTGCAGGGGGTTCAGACGGCCCTTCCTCTCTGCTGTTTCCCCAGTATCGTCCTCTGTTGCAGTATGGTCCAATAAGGGAATAGTATGCCATGAGCTGCTGCTGACCCTCCAGCCTTCATTGTGCCTTAGCAATTCCACGCCGAGACGTTGTCCTCTGGACTTGGTGTGGCAATATGGGGTCTGGACCAATTTTCCTTTCTCTTTATCCTTCTTGGTTTGCTTCCATGTGGGTGTGATAGGCCACTCCTTCACTCTATGCTGTAGGTTTAGTATTATTCTCTGTCACACGTACTTCTAGGTTTTCCCTGGTTTGTAGCCCAATCTTTTCATGCATTCCTTCTGATAGTTATGTTGACCTCATGCTTTGGTGCATCACCTTGGAGTCTATAAACACACTCCTGATTCTGTGGAGATATAACCAACACAGTGCCCCTGGGGGGTTACTGCTGTACCTCCCCCAAACCATCATCTCAATCTCGTTGTGCTCCCTTTTCCATTCGTCCTTTCCCCAAATTTTTGTTGGATTAGCATATGCCTACTTGAATTTGGTCTGATCTCCACCAGACTGCCTGTACTTCAATCCATACATTGTGAGATACATGGCTTTTCTTCTATATCTACTGTGCTGATGATACCTCAAAGGACTCATGTTGTACTTGGTCGTTTCTGATTGGCTGACGTTGCTCAGTACAGTTTCCTCCTATTGTTCCCATGAAATGGATTTTATCAAGTGATCTTTAGTGCTTTTTAGTGATGCATAGTACTCCATAGTATGTATGTGCCAGAGTTTACTAATTCTCTCATCAATCGATGGAAACTTGGGCTACTTCCATGCTTTTGTAATTGTGAATTGTGCTGCAATATGAATTGGAGTGCAGAGTGCAGATGCCTGGTCATGATTTATTTCTTACCTCCTCATGGTATATACCCATAGAGGGAGAGCTAGGCCATAAGGTAGATCAATTTCCATGTTTTAGATATTTCCAGATAGTTTTCCACAAAAGCTATACATATCTACAGGAGCACCAGCCGTGGAGGAGAGTTTCAATCTCACCACATCCGCCTCCAACATTTGTTGCTCTCTGGTCTGATTTGGGCTAACAGTATGGGTATTAGATGGTATCTCGTGTTTGTTGTAATTTGCCAATATCTGAGAGTTAATGACTGGGAGCATGTTCTCATATGTTTGTTGGCCATATGGGTCTCCTATAGGCAATGGGGGATTTATAGATTTTAGTAATAAACTCTTTGTCTGTTGTGTCATTGCTAAAAATCGTCTCCCATTCTGTGGGTTGCTTGTTACCTTCCTGGTGAAATCAATTAATGGACATGGGTGTTTTATCCTTAGTAGATCCCACTTGTCAATTTTAGGTTCACCTGTGTGTGTACCCTTCCCTATTGCAGTTAGTCTATGTATTCCCTAGGCAAAGGTTCTTAGTTTTGTCTCGATTACTTTGTTGATGGTCCTGATAGTTTGGAGTTTTACTTCTAGGTCTGTGATCCTACTTGAGTTTGTTCTTTTGTATGGCATGAGATGTACATCTTGTTTCATTTTTCTATATGTGAATATTCATTGTTTCCAGCACCATTTTTTAAAGAGGGTATCCACCTCCCATTTGATCCTTTTGGGGCCCATTTCAAAAATCTCTTGTCTATATGCTAATTTTACTTCTAGGCTTTCTGTTATTTTCCACTGGTCTGATTAGTATTTTCCACTGCCATTATGCCAATACGGTACTGTTTTGAGTACTATTGCTGTACAGTAGGTGTTAAAATCAGGAAAAGCTAACCCTTTGACTTTTCCTTCTTCTTGAAAGAAATTACTGCCCTGGTAATTCTGGGCTTCCTCCCTCTCAATTTGAGATTAATGATCAACTTTTCCAATCCTTTGAAGAAGGTTGTTGGTCTTTGAATCAAAATAGCATTAAACTTGTAAAGTGCTTTAGATAAGAATATCATCTTTACTATGTTGAGTCTACCAATCCGTGAGCATAGGATGTTCTTCCATTTGTTGAGATCATGTTTAATTTTTTGTACATTCTTGTAGTTTTCCTTGTACAGATCTTTGAGGGTTTTGTTTTGCCTTTTTGGTTAAATGTATTCCTAGATATTTCAATTTTTTCTTGGCCATTATGAAGGGGATTCCTTCTTGATCTCCTTTTCCATGCTCCTGTCAAATGTATAGAGCAACCCGATAGACTTCTATTTGTTGGATCTTGTATCTGGCCACTCTTCCATTTTCTTCTATCACTGTAAGTACTCCCGTTACGGCGCTTTTGCGATTTTCAATGTACAGAATCATGCCAATTGCAAATAGCAATGGTTTCACCTCCTTCTCTCCCAGTTGGATACTTTTAATGTCCTTCCCTTCTCTTATGTTGTTATCTGGAATCCCCAATATGATGTTGAAAAGAACTGGGGACAAGGAACATCCTTATTTGGTCCCCCTTTTCAATAGATTTGTTTTCATCTTTTCTCCATTGACTAAGATGATAACTATTGACTATTCATAGATAGCTTGTATTAGCTTGAGGAATTTACCCTCCCTTCCTATCTTTCCATGTGTCTTTATTAGGAATGTGTGTTGGATGTTGTCAAATGCTTTTTCTGTATCTATTGATGTTATCATATGGTTCTTATACCTTTTGTTATCAATGTGGTATATAATATTGATGGATTTTCAGATATTAAACCATCCCTGAATCTCTGGGATGAATCCTAGGTGATTTTGGTGGATGATTTGTTTTATATGCTTTTGTATTCTATTGGTCAATATTTTGTTAAGAGTTTTTATATCTATGTTCATTAGAGATATTGCTATGTAGTTCTCTACCTGTGGGATCTTTTTCCTGTTTGGGTATGAAAGTTTTACTGACTTTTTAGAATAAGTTTCAGAGTTTGCCATCCTTTTCTGTGCACTGTAATACTTTGTGGAGGATTGGTGTTAACTCTTCCCTGAATACTTGATGGATTTCCCCTATGAAACCTCTGGTCTGGAGGCTTCTTCAGCTTGCGGCTTCATATCTATTTCTTCTTTCACCATGGATTTGTTGTGGTTTCTGACCTCTGCCTGGAATAATCTAGAATGGAGCTGCTTTTCCAAGTATTTATCCATGTCTTCCATTTTCTTAGTTCATTAGAATACAGTCCTTTACAGTCTTTTGTGATTATCCTTTTAGTCTCATTGAGGACTATTGTGATTTCTGCTGTTTCATCTCTCATCCTGGTATTTGATGCTTTTGCCTTCCTTTCCTTCGTTAGGTCCCAGCAGTTTTGTTGATCCTTTCAGAGAACCAGCTTTGTGCATTAACCTTTTGCATCATTCTTTTGTTTTCCCACTCATTTAACCCTGCACTCATCTCTATTATATTTTTTCTTTTGCTATCAGAGCATTTTTTTCTGTTGACTCTGTTCTAATTCCAGGTGTTTGGTGGTAGTATATCCGTCATAATGCTCTCTTCTTTTTTCATGTAAGTATTTATCAATATCCAGATTCCTCTGATAACTTCCTTCTCAGTATCCCATAAGTTTTGCTATGTTTTATTCTCATTCTCATTACTTTCCAGAAACTTCCTATCCTCCTCTCTAATCTGGGCCAGTACCTGTTCACATCGCAGAAGGTCATTATTCACCCGCCAATTGTTTGTTCTTGCTTTCTGGTCGTCCTTTGGATAATTTCCAGTTTTATGGTGTAGTGAACTAAGAAAGATGTCTGGGTAATCTCTATATATCTGAATTTACTCAGGCTCAGCCTATATCCCAGAATGTGGTCTATTCTCAAAAATGAGCTTTGCAGCTTGAGAAAAATGTAAATTTTTTGCATTTGTATGGAAAACTCTAAAAATATCTGTCAGGTTCATTTGCTTAATTGTATTGTTAACTCTATAGCCTCCTTGCTGAGCTTCTTTCCTAGTGATTTATCTTTCTCTGCTAATGGTGTATCAAAGTCCCCTACTATGATTGTTGATTCTGTGATCTTGTTTTTCATCTTTTGAATTTCTTGTTTGAGGAATTTCCCTACTCCATTACTAAGGGTGCAAATATATTCAATATGTTCAGTGTTTTCTGGTTTACTCCTCATTTGAGCATTTTATAGTGTCCCTTTTTGTCTTTTTTATGGTTTGAACCTTGAGGTTGATTTTGACAGAGATTAGGATTGTCACCTCTGCTTTTTTAAGTTGCCCTTTGCCTAGTCTACATTCTTCCAGGCATTCTTCTTAGTTTATTTTTACCTACTTAGGGAAGCACATTGTTAGGTTATATTTCTGAGCCAGTCTTCAAGTCTTTATCTTTTAATGTAAGAATTGAGGTCATTGGGATTCATAGTTGTTATCGCTGCTGTGGATTGTTGTCATCTTGTGCTTTGCGATTTTAGGTATTTTCGTATCTAACTTCATATTGGTGTGCTGTGTTTGTGTATGGGGCTACATTCTTATCTTCTCAGTCCCCTGAGGCCCTGTTGTCAGCCTATTAACTTCTGGATGGGGTTAGACTATCTGGTGGTCTCCTACTTGTACTTGGTGGACTTTGATCCTTTGACTATAGTGAGTTGGCAAGTATCTTCATGGGTTGGAAGCCTTACAGCATATTCTTTTAGTTTTTCTTATCCTGGAAGACTCTTATCTCCCCATCTGTCTTAATGGATAATTTGGCTGTGTAAAGGATTCTTGGGCAAGTGTTGCTTTCTTTCAGCTTTTGTATGATGTTGCTGCACTTTCTCCTCCTCTTTATTATTTCTGCTGATAGATCAGAGTATATTCTTACCAAGAGACTGAATGTGACTTAGTTCATTAGTTCTTAGTTCATTAGAACTCTTGCTGCTCTTAAAATTTTCCCTTTTTCCTCAAAGTTGGATATTTTCATTATTATATGTCTTGGTGAATTCTTCTGAGAGTTTAATCTGTTGGTGTCCTCTTTGCATCCTGTATGAGTGTCTGCTAAACATTCATTAAGGTGGGGAAGTTTGCTTTCAGAAATCCCTTCAATATTTTTGCTGTAGACTTGATTGTAGTGTCCTGCTCAGGTAGACTGCTTATTCAAATATTGTTCCTCTTCATAACATATTTTATCGTTATTAGGTTATCTTCTGACACTTCTATTTGCTAATTCGACTCTCTAGTTTGCTGAGATCCATTTGTCTTCAAGACCAGTGATATGATTCCCTGCTTCCTCAAATCTAATCATAAATCATGTGATCTTGTGTGTAGTATCTACTACCTCATCTGTCAGCACTGGTATTTCCCTTTGGTGTGGGAACTTCCTTCCATCTATCATGCTGTGTTCATTCCCTCAATTGTGAACTTCAGCTCCTCTATCATTGCATCTTTATTCTGTCTTGCTTCCCTCAATGCTTATATGATTCCAAGCCCTCTATAAATGTCTTTTTGTGGTAGATCCACATCTGATTCTTCTATGGAAGTCATTATTTCTGCTATTGTGTTTTATCTCTTTGGTGGTTTCTTTGTTGTTGTTGCTGTTGAGAGTGATGCTTCCTTGACCCTTTATAGAGATAGGTGTAATATTTCTGGGAGACCAGGCGACAATGAATTCTTTATCTGTGTTACTGATAGGGTACTTTCAGGAAGCTGCCTGTGGCCTACTATACAGGTGGGTCAGTCTACCTTGAAGGCAGGGGTTCCACGGCAACTCACTGGCCAACAGTTGTGAGCAATTTCTGCAACTGGAATGGGGCCTGGGTCACTGATCCCTCAGTTCTGGAGCTAGACAAGAAGTGCCTTCTGGAACAAGAATAGACTCTGTGCTCTTCCTCAAGGGCACAGAGGGACTTTGGGGTGGGGGTTCTACGGAGCCTTTCCAGACACCTCTAGCATGCAGAAAGAACCTTCAGGTCATACACTGCTTTGTGCAGTCCTGTGGGGTCCAAAGGAGGAGCACTGGGGGCAGACATCACTTTGCATAGACCTGTGTGGTCTGAAGAATGGTAACTGGGGGTATGCACCACTTCCTGAGTTCTGGGAATGACCACTGGGTCAAGGCTCAGCTCAGCCACCAGCTGCTTTGCCAGGTATTGCAGACATGATTATTGTGGGGATGGAGTAGCCCTGGCAATGACAGGGCTTTGGGTGTGTGTGTGCAAGCGACTCACTCACTGTGAGTGAACTGTGGTCAGGTCCTGGGATCCTGGGAGGATAATGGAAGGATTCCTATCTTGGTAACTGCAATGCAGCACATGGAGAGGGAGAGGGGGCAGCTGTGGTAGAAGTGAGCCCTAGGTGAGTGCCCCAGTGGACAGAACCTATTTGGGGGTCTAGCTACAGCTTGAGGGTCTCAACAACCTAGCCACCTAATCTCTGACTTAACAATCAGGCCAGGGTGGTGGTGGTTGTTGAGGAACTATTTGTGAGTGGTGTCTTAAGTGGTGCCACGAAGCAGCATGGCTGGCTGAGTCTGGAAAACCAAGGGAACATACGATAGTTTTCTGTGGCCTTGAATGTGTGGGTGGCTGACTCCAGGTGAGAGGAAGAATTCTAGGTTCTCATGGGGGTCTCTTTACTCACCAGTATCCTTCAATTTGTCTTGGCCACCCTACTCCCCATTCGCCTTGGAGCTTCCAGCATGGGTTGCTTACTTGGGTATCACCTTGAGCCCTCTCTCATAAGTCTGTTACTTAACTCTGCTACTGATGAGTGTAAAGTAAAGCCTAATTCACTTAGTGGGGTTTGCACTTCAAATCCTTCTGGTGTGGTCTGTGAAGAATATTGTGTACCTTGAAGGACAGTGATAAACGTGCCAGTAGTCTAGAACACATGACCTGGCTCACCAAGAACTAGATAGATACTAGGTTAAAGTTATCTTATAAATATAAAAGTATTAGGTGTATTTTCCCCAGGGTTCTATATAAGTATTGTGAAGCAGCCATCTATCCTCAACAGGAGGTTGTTTCACCTGTATTAGCGACCAACAGAAGTATAATTGCCTTCTCCAAGACACACATGCCTACTTCCCACATCTTGACTTGAATTTCCAATAATTATCCTTTTCACGCTGTTAGGAATATCTGTTGATGTGGATGACATTGGCATAAGGTTTTATGTTTCCTCTCTGTCACATTCTGAGAACTGATGCCAGATAAGACACTACCTCCTTTGTTGAAGTGGCTTTAAGATAACTATTTAAGGATATGATATATGGATTATGGTAAGTAGATAGGCTCTCTACCTTGTCATTTATAGACTAATTTATAAGATGACATGTGAGCAGAAGTCGGGCTTCATATTGGTGGTTGTCCTTACAGCTTTATACCCACAATATTTGTCCTTTTGCAACCAACTGATTTCACTCAGAATAGTTATCATATCCATTCATGTCATTAAATGTTGTGTGGTTTCATAACTAATTTTATGGATGCATAGTATTCCCGGATGTGGATGTGTCAGAGATTCTTCATCAGCTCATCTACTAATGAACACTTAGGCTATGTCTAGTTTCTTGCTATCGTGGGATGTGCTGCAATGAGCATACATCTACTTGTGTTCTGTCTATTAATCCTTTAGAGTATATTCCCAGAACAGAATTGTGGATTAGTGTGCTATTTCTATTTCCAGATGTTTTACATAGTACAATATTGCTTTTCACAGTTGGTACAAATATTTGAAAACCTATCAGCAGTGTGTATGACTTTCAAGTTCTCTATAGCCTCTCCAGTATTTGTCATACTTTGATTTTTGGATTTTAAAAAAATTAACAATTGATGTGGCTATAAGGTGAGAGGTAATTTTGCTTTGGTTCACATGTCCTAGATGGCTAGTGATCCAGAGTATGTCCTCAAGTGCTTCTTAGCCATTTGAATGTTATCTCTTGAGAATACTTATGCCTTTGACCTATTTTATAATATTATATAAAATATATGTGTATTAGCTTGTTGAAATGTTGCATAATGCTGCAGATTTTAATAATTACTTCATTTTCTGTTATGTCATTGCTAAGGATTATTTTTCATTCCATAAATCCTTATTTTGCTCTTTTTAAAAGCATTTTACTGGGGGCTCGTACAATGCTTATAACAAATCATCCATCCATCCATTGTGTCAAGCACATTTGTACATTTGTTGCCATCATCATTCGCAAAACATTTGCTTTCTATTGAGACCTTAGTATCAATAGATATCTCATTTTTCCCTCCCTCCTCACTCCCCCTCCTTCATGAAATCTTGATAATTTATAAGTTATTATTATCATATCTTACACTATCCAACATCTCACTTTGCCAATTTTTCTGTTGTCTATCCTCCAGAGAAGAGGTTATATAGATCCCTGTCATTGGTTTCCCCTTTCTACCCACATTCACTCCACCCTCCACCTGCCATTCTCAACACTGGTCCTGGAGGGTTCACCTGAACTGGATTCCCTGTGTTTCCTGTTCCTATCTGTACCACGGTACATCCTCTAGTTTAGCCAGATTTGTAAGGTAGAATTGGAATCATGATAGTTATTGTACCCTTTGATAAAGTATTTTGATGTGCATAAGTGTTTTTTCTTTTTTTACATCACTGCTTTCTGGTGGTAGAAGTAGGAGGCCCAGTCCGACCACTGGAATTGAATCTCCATCCCAGTGGGCCGCAGTCCTGTGTACAACCACTACGTCACAGGGCTCAGCCTCCATAAGTGTTTTATTTTCAGTAAGCTTCAGTCATCTATATTGTTCTCTAATACATCCTGAGGATGTTTTTTTACGCAGGGCAAAGTGTGGACCCTGTGTAATTCTCTGCAGATAGGGATACAATTTGTTAGCACCATTTCTTGATGTGGGTTTACCTTTCCCGTTTAATGTTTCTGGTCCTTTGTAAAAAATCTGTTGAGTGTGATTGGGTGAATATTTTCAGGGTTTTCAATAGTGTTTCACTGATCTACATATTAGTAATTGTACTAGTTGCAAGTTTATTTTACTACTGTGGCATGTTCTGAAGTCAGATAGTGTGAGGAATCTGAGTTTGTTCTTTTTGATAAGTTTTTTGTTTTAGTTTTGTTTCATATCCTAGGCTCCTTCCCTCTTAATATGAATTTAGTAGTTGATTTTTCCATTTCTTTAATGAAATTGAGACTAAAATTGAAATTGTGCTGTATTTATAGATTGCTTTAGACAGGATTGACATCTTCACAAAACCATTTGACTATTTGTGTAGGTCTCTTTTGTTTCTTGTCATAGTGTTATGTAGTTGTCGTTGTATAGGGCTTTTGTTTCTTTAGTTAAGTTTATTTCTGAGTTTACCATCTTTTGTGCAGATATTGTAAGTGGTATCATTTCCTTGATGTCTTTTTTAGGAATTCTCTTCACTGATTTATAGTAATCATATTGATTTTTGTTTGTTATCAGTTACTTTACAAAATCCTTCTATTGTTTGCATTTTTTGTGTGTATGGCAGCCTTGTAGTTCTCACTTTATAAAATTATGTCTGAGACTTTCACTTCTTGTTAGACAATTATAGTCACTTGATTTCTTACTGATGTCTAAAGGTCTAGCTAAAATGTCCAGCATAAAATTGAATTAGAATGGTGATATGGGGCACATTTGTCTAATTCCGATTTTCATGGGAAACACTTTTAATTGCCCCAATTGAGTTTGATTTTAGATTTTCATATATGATCTTCACTATGTTGAGTTTCTTTAATTTTATTCCTATTTTATTGTGTATATGTATTAGCAATGGATCTTAGACATTTTAAAATGATTTTTCTGTATCAATTATGATCATATGGTTCTTTTTCTTTGTTTTTATTTTAATAAATCATTTTTATTGGGGAATCTTATAACATCGCAGGCATCAGTTGCAGAAAGTGCATGCTTTGTTTTATTTATGTGGTGGATTACATTGGTTGTTTTTTAAAGGTTGAATTGTCCTTGCATCCCTCTATAATCCTACTTGGTCACTGTGACAGGTAGGTTTACTTTACCAACCTATTAAACACATGTGGGGTTAACAAGGTTGCAATTTAATTGAAGGGCAAAGAGATAAATGACTTGATAAGAGACTTTCTGTCTCTTGCTCTCCAATGATTGGACCAGTGTGTAGCTGCCATAGCTAGCTAGTTCTCTGCCTCTCAACCTGCAAGCTATACTGCCTGTGGGACACCCAACCCATGGACCACATCACTATAGATTGAGGTTCCTTTGAAACCTGCTTTGCCACACTTCAAGTGTTACATCACTTGAGCTGGGGACTGTCAGATCCTGTCCTCTGGCTGACAGTTGGTGACAGGCCCTGCTGTTTTCTGCCTGTGGGTGGATTGCTCTACAGAAGACTTAGCTATCTGCTTGTTTGACTTGCAAACAATGGCGCTTATGAGTGGAATGACTGGCAATGTATTAAATGTCTCACAGAAGTGAGCTCTTTGTTCTGCTCTGTGGGTTATTAGCTGTTTATTTCTTTGTATTGCATCTGTCTATCATCATCATTTATCTATTTATAGGTATATATAAAATCTTAAATGTCCTGGTTTTGTTCCTCTAGACAACCCTCTCTAATACAGTCATGATAAATCATTATTTTTTAAAATCATTATTGGATTGTACTGGCAATAATCTTATAGAATATATATGTGTTTGTGTGTGTGTGCATGCATGTGTGTTATTGAGGCTTATTTCTCTGCAGGTTTTCTGTCTCTGTGGGACTTTTGGCTATGTGGGAGCTTATATTCTGAAAGACTGTGTTATTTGTGCTAGCTCTTCTTATTAGTGGTAACTTTTCCCAGGAATGCTTGATAAAACTTTCTTGTGAAGTCATGTGATAAGGGTCTTCTCTTGGCTGATAATTTGTTGATGATTTTCTCTGTTTCTTCTTTTGTTTGGGCCTGTTTTGGTTTTCTACCTCTGTTTATATTCATTTGCATTGGTGGTGCATGTTCATTCTAGGTTTTTTTTCCCATTTCTTCTAGATTAATTATCAAAGTTATTGGAGTACACTGTTTTGTAGTAATGGGCTATTAGTATTTTAATTTCATTTGGACCTGTTGTTATGTCTTACATTTAAAGTCTAATTGTAGATACTTTCATCTTCTCTTTGTTTTCCTTTATTAAGTTTGACAGGAGTTTGTGAATTTAGTTAATTTTTAGAAAAATAAGCTTATTTTTTGTTTTATTTCTCTATTGTATATTGTGTTCCAGTTTATTTATTTCTAAATTAATCTTTATGATTTCCTTTCTTCTGTTGTTCTTGGTTTTATGTTGTTTCCCTGGTTATAGTTGTTGAAGGTGCTGAATGAAGGTATTGATTTTGTACTCCTCCTGTTTTTTTTCATGTACAATGATCACTATAAATTGCTCTCAGGTAACTGCTTTTACTATTGAAAAGTTTTGTGATGTATTAACAGTCTAGCTGTTTGAAGGATTTTCTTAATTTCATCCCTTATTTGATATATTGACCAATCATTTTTAAGTCGTATGATGTTCAGAGTCCATGTGTTTGTCTTTGTCTGGTTTCTATTATTCATTTCTAGTGTGGAAGATTGTGTTCACGAAAAACAGATTGTCGGACAATATTTTTTAATTTGTTGAGACTTCCTTGTGACATAAAAATAAGCTATTCTGGAATGTGTACTGTGTGAACTGGACAAATTCTTTTCTTATACCATCATTTTTGGATGGAGTGTTCTCTATATGTTTAGTAGGTTCAGCTGGTTGGTGGTATTGTTTAATTCTTCTATTTCCTCAATGAATTTCTTTCACAATGATTTGTCTTTCATTGAGATTGGTGTGCTGAAGTCTCCTACTATGATTATGGAAGTGTTTAGTTCTGTTTGAAATTTTCTGAGAATGAGATTGATGTGTTTGGAGGGTCCTTCATTAACTGCACATGTTTATGAAAGTTATAAATTCCTGGGATATTGTTCTATTAATTATTAGGTAGAGTCCACTTTGGTTTTCATAATATTATTTTCCTTGAGTTCTATTTTATTAGAAATTAATATTGCCACTCCTCGTGTTAGTCTTGGTAGATTAGAACAATCATTTCAGGGACACTCATATGTATGTAGGAAAGAGTCTTCTATATTGAGAAGAGCTGAATATTGAAAAAACAGCTCAGCCAAGTCCAGATCACGTCCACAAGTCTGATTTTAGCCCAGAGGTCCACTATCAATCTATAAAGTCCTCTTCAGACTCATGAAAAACATGCAATGATGCAGATTGTAGGAAGATCACAGGCCAGTGAGTGGGAAGCCTTGAAGGTCCATTGGCCCTTTAAGTATCTCTCACTGGCAGGGTTCTCCAGACGGCTTCTCCAGAAGCTCTAGAGCATTCCCCTGTGTCTTGTCAGTACCGTGTGTCTCAGGGAGCCAGCAAAGAGAGAGTGTCTCATGCTTCCAAGGAGAAAATACCAGATATCCCAGAATTACCAGAAGGACTTTCCCACCCAAAGCCTCACTGGCTATGACTCCATTGACAGACAAGAGCCCACACCTTCACTCTTAACCCTTTCAAGTCCCAATCTTACATAACTACCACACTGCCTTTCTAAAGTTTCTCTTGACTTGGTTGAAATCTAGTCATTTTTTAGTTTGTAGTCTATTTGTGTAATTGAATTTAATGTATGTCGTGGATAGTATATATCTGAGTCTTACTTTTAATCTAGTTTGCAACTTTCTGCACTTTAATTTGTGATTTAATCCATTATCATTCATTGTCATTACTGATATGTGTGAATGTATGGCTTTTCTTTTGTTGTGTTGTTTTTGGTGTATGTTTGTATGTGTGTGTTTAGTTTTATTGGTTTCCTTTTTCCTTATATATTTTTGTATTCTTTCCCTCCCTCCCTCCCAATCCCCTCCCTCTTGAACTCACGATAATTTATAAATTATTATTGTTATTATTATTTTGTCATTTTTTACACTGTCCAACATCTCCCTTCACCCACTTTTCCATTGTCCATCTCCAGGGAGGATGTTATAGGTAGATCCTTGTAATTGGTTCCCCCTTTCTACTCCACTTTCACTCCACCTTCCCAGTATCACCACTCTCACCACTGGTCTCAAAGAGATCACCTGTCCTGGATTCCCTGTATTTCTAATTCCTATCTGTATCACTGTACATTCTTTGGTCTAGCCAGATTTGTAAGGTAGAATTGGGATCATGATAGTGGGGGCAGGAGGAAACTTTAAAGAACTAGTTGTACGTTTCATTGTTGCTACATTGCACCCTGACTGGTCATCTTCTCCCCACATCTCTTCTGTATCAGGATGCCCAGTTGCCCACAGATGGGCTTTGGGTCATGAATCTGCATCCCTCTCATTCACAATAATAATTTTTTTTCCTTTGATGCCTGATCCCTTTGATACCTCGTGGTCACACACGCTGGTGTGCTTCTTCCCTGTGTGCTTTGATGTTTCTGAGCTAGATGTTTACCTTCGAGCTTTGATGCTTCTGAGCTAGATGTTTACCAGATGCTCTATTATTTTTATCCAGGTAACAACAGTTTTTTTCACCGCATTTGATTATGTACCAAATTGTCTTCAACAATCCTGCCAGGAAGGTGAGAAACATGGAACGCCAGTTTAATGGAACAGGGCATTCTTGCATTGAGAGAGTACTTTTGTGGACGCCCAATGTCTATCTGCTCCCTTAATACTAAACCTATAAATATATGTACATAGATCTATTTCTCTATCATCATATATAAATATAGTTACATTTCTACATTTCTGTACTTAGACCTTTATAAATGCCCTTTGCTTCGTAGTTCTTTCCTCTATTTCCTTGAACTTTTCCTCTTGTTCCACTATCATGTTCAGCCTTCATTTGGGTTTCACTAATTCCTCTTGGTTACATTGCCTTTGATCAAGTCCTACCTGACCTCTTACATTCTTCTTGCCGCCAATTTTGGAACCCTCATTCCCTTCTCCCTGGGTGCTGTTTTGAGGACTACGTTCTTTGGTTTTTGCAGTGCTATTGTGCTTTGTAATTGGTTTTCTTTGATTGTTGTTTCTCTCTCCATAGCAATTGGTTAATATTTCTTTGTAACTTTGGTCTCATTTCTATGAATTTCTTATTTTTAGTTCACTTTGAAATACGTTTATTTTTATCTTATATTTGAGAGATTCATTTCACATGTATGGGATTCTTGCAGGGTTTTTTATTCTTTTAGAACTTTATATATGTCATTCCACTGTCATCTTTCCTGGCTCATTTCTGATGAGAAACCCATGCTTATCCTTATCAATTTCCATCATAGGTGACTTTTCTTTTCTTTAGGCAAATCCTGGAGTCTCTCCTTTTTCTTTAAATTGAAATTTGGCAATGATATGTTGTGATTTTTATTATGATCTATCTTCTCTGATTTTCCTGAATAGTTATTATCTTCTCCTTTGTGAAAATGGGGAAATTTTCTTCCATGATTTTTCAAGCTATTTCCTCTCTAGGTTTTATTTGCTTGCTTGTTTGTACCTGATCTGGGGTCGTGATGAGCCATAGGTTGTTTCTCTTGATAGTGTCCCACATCTTCTGATCTCATCACTATTTCTGTTTTTTTTTTCCATTACCTGTATGCAAAGTGTCTTTGCGCTCACTGATTCAATTTTCATTTTTTTTTGGTTCCTTTCCTTAGGTCTTTTACTCTTTCCTGATTCTATTATTTCATTCTTTATCATCCATTTGGTTTATGGATTTAAGTTTTTAATTCCTTTCTCTGTTCTCATGAGTGTACACTACATATCTCTATTTTTTTCACATCTCTTAAATTCACCTAAACATCATTTTTTTTCTGAGTCATGTGGCATGGCCTCATTTTCACAATACTCCATTGGGTCAAATTGATTTTTCCCCCCTTGGTATATTTAGCATCCTGTGGTTAACTTCTCTTTCCTCTGCATGCTGTTCTACCTAGTAGTGATGTGTAGGCTATTGGATCGTGTTGGTGTCGTTGGAGTTGACTTGGAGCATAAGAAAGGTCTAACGGAAGTAGGAAAACAAGTGGGGCCAATGAGTAAGAGATGGGTGAGTGGGAAAAGTGAGGGGGAAGAAGAGAGAGAATAAAAGTAATGATAGCAAACCTCTTGACATATCGGTCTAAAACTTGGGCTGTGATTTTTAAGGAACACACTTTGAAACCGCCAGTCATTGGAGCTCAGAAAGATGGGGCTTTTCAATCCCTTAAAGATTGACAGTCTCCAAAACGCAGAGAGGAATTTCCACCCAGTAGGACGGGGTATCTGTAAGTTGGCATCAGTTTGATGGCAGCGAGTTTTCTGTTTAATGCTAATAAGCAGTTGTATGCATAGTGCAACAACTGTTTTAAAACATTGGAAAAATCCATTTAAGAGTAGGAATTATCATGTGACAGCAGATATACTGATATGCTTGACAAAATGGATGGATAGATAAATTGTGATAAGACCTGCAAGAGTCCTCATTAATTTTTTTTTAAAAAGAGTGGTAATTAGAATGGATGGATCCCATGAGGAATCTCATAGATCCCATGATCTCATAGCTTTATGAGGAAAAAGAGTTAGTAGATAAAGATAATGTTTGGATTTGAAGAGAAGAAAATAGACAAAAGACTTGCATGTGGCTTAAGTGAACATGTTGAAGTTTTGACGCTATGGTACTTTGACTGTGGATGGGTCTGTGAATCCAACTCAGAAAAGAAAATCTGAAAAACAGCCCTAATTTGGTTGAGTGTGCCTGAATTTACAGTTCTACCTGTTTTTGCCTGGAAGAGAACCAGTATTCTCAGGATGGTGAAGTTATACTAAGAGAATTTAGAGATAACTAGAAACAGACAAACATCACAATAGAATTAAATTTGAAAAGCAAAATTAAAAATATAATAATAAAACTGCCAATACTAGGGGCTCGAGGGAAAAGGCAGATGATTGGAGAACGATAACAGCAGCGGACATGTGAAGGTGCCTGGCACAGTATGTTTATTTATGTATTGTGAAAAACGATGTACAAACTCTCAACAAAATGATTTAATAATAAAATAAGAACAAAAGCCCACACAGAAGAATGAAAAATAAATAAATAAATTGTGTTATTGGGGGCTCTTGCAGCTCTTTTCACAATCCAGACATCCTTCTTGTGCTGTTTGTACCTTGCTTGTTTGTACCTGATCTGGGGTCGTGATGAGCCATAGGTTGTTTCTCTTGATAGTGTCTCACATCTTCTGATCTCACCACTATTTCTGTTGTTTTTTCCCATTATCGTATGCAAAGTGTCTTTGCACTCACTCTTTCAATTTTCATTTTTTTTTTGGTTCCTTTCCTTAGGTCTTTTACTCTTTCCTGATTCTATTATTTCATTCTTTATCATCCATTTGGTTTATGGATTTAAGTTTTCAATTCCTTTCTCTGTTCTCATGAGTGTATTTGTTCACATTTGTGTATATGCTGCCACCATCAATTTCAAAACACTTTCTGTCCACTTAATCCCTTGGTATCAGCTCATCTTGTCCCACTCCTTCAACCTATCTTCCTCAGGAACCCTTGATGTATTGCACCAACCGCTGTCTCCCTTCCCCCACTTTTCTCTTGTCCTTTCCCCTTTATGCCGATCATTGTGATTGATCTCCCCCTGTCTCCCCCTCTCTTCCCCTTCCCCTTCTGGTATGACTGCCCTTATAATGATTCCTGAGCCATTATCTGTCCTGGATTTCCTGTGTTGTGAGCTCTTATCTGTACCAGTGGACTTGCTTTTGACTAGCCAGAGTTGTAAGTTAGAATTGGCTTCATGATATTGGGGTGGGTGGGAAACACTAAAAAGCAAGAGAAAAGTTTTATATTTGATCAGTGTTTTTGACTTCACCCTGCCTGGTTCTTCAATTACTCATGACCCATCTGTAAGGGAGATATCCAATTATCTATAGATGGGCTTTGGGTCCCCACTCAACCTTCCCCCTTATTCACATTGATATGGTTTTTTTGTTCAGGGTCTTTGTTGCTTGAGACCTGATCCCATTGACACCTTAGGATCACACAGGCTAGTGTGCTTCTTTCCTGTGGACTTTGCTGCTTCTCAACTAGATGGCTGCTTGTTTATTTGCAAGCCTTTAAGACCCAAGAAGCTATATCATGTGACAGCTTTCTTCACCATATTTGCCTATGTTCACATTTTGTCTTCAGCAATCGGGTCAGGGGAAGGTGAGCATCACAGAATGCTCAGTTATAGAACATCATGTTTTTGCATTGAGGGAGTACTTGAGTACCCAGAGTCTGTCTTCTGCCTTAATACTTAACATATAGATATATGTACATATATCTGTTTCCCTATCATTATACACAAATACCTTTACAAATGTACATTCCTGTATTTAGACTTCTGTTAATATCCTTTGCCTCCTAATTCTTTCCTCTATTTCCTTTTACTTTCATTTTGTCTTACTACCATGTATGGTATTCATTTGGATTTGGATATTGGTAATTCCTCTAGGGTAGGTTGCCCTTGATCAAGCACCACCACGCAGCTAATAGCAAGAGGAATAATGTATGACTCCTTCAATAAAAATGTTCTCCATGGTCATGACTCTGTCATAACATTCCTCTGAATTACAACATAATCAACTTACAGCATGAAACTTAAATGTAATAATCTCACAATCTCTATCAATATGGTAGTCTTCCCCAAATAATCAATGAAATTGTATATATACAAGCAACAATATATTTACAGTTGTGAATTTTCATTGATGGTCTCTTTTTTCCTCAAGAAATGACCTCTGTTGACAAAAGACTTTATGCTGCTCTCAATTTACTGTAGACAAATAAGTAAAGATGGGCACTATCTGCAATTCAGCTACTGTGTCTTGATAAATAAGTTTTCCCCTAAGCATGAAGGATCATACAGAATTCCTTGTGACACAGTTCTGCATGAATTCAATTGCCACTTTGAAAGTGACTGTCATTTGAACATCCACACCCCAAATTTAATTACTACTGCATCTGCTGTGATGCAGATTGTGAGCATCAAGCTGTCACTATTCTGTTCTTGTTGGGGTTGGTACTTCCCTTTATTTATCCTCCCACAGTGATTTCACATGATGCTTGACTGGCCAACACGCTCAAGCTGTTAGACCCCTCCCATGCTTCTATCTCCAAGCTAACCCTGCTCACTGGCGGAAACAGGACCTGAGAAAACAGTAGCTATTCCCATAAACTCGTCATCCTCAGCAGCAGCAGGCAAAGGACGGGAGCCAAGTTGACTTGGAATTGTGTCCGGGCTGGTAATTCACAGAATTACACACTCATCAATATAACCTCTTGTTCCTACTGGATGGTTTTGCCAATTGCTAATTGAGAGAACTTGTATCTTTCTCTCCCCTTCTCCACTTCTCTTTGCTTCTCTTGTCTCCTCACCTTCTCTTTCCTTTTTTCTTGTATTCTTTTCCTCCTAGATACTTCATCTTTATTCAGAAAATGAGCTACAAATTTATGGTTTTAGATGGACATTTTGGATTTAAAAATCTGCTTTACATATTCTGATACTATGTTGTCAGAAAACCTGACCACTATATCATCTGAACCCAGAGCATGTAGACACAAAAAATTTAGTGACAGCGCTCACCTATCACAATTGATTAGCCATTCCACAGATACTTAAGGGAAGCAAATGATATCTACGTGGTATTCACTAGATGTCACCAGAAGGACTTCATATTCATAAAACTGTCCACAGCGGTCAGTTCTGATATGTGGTGACTCAATGTATCTCCGAGCAGGAATGGACTCCCAAGGTTGTGTGGTATCTGGCATTTGACAGAGGTGCCACGGGGGAGACTCCAACCTCCAGCATTTTGATCCACATCTGAGCACTTTCATCTGCACTTTCGCCTTCACCCTGAGTAATCTCATTTACAAATACTTTGCTTGTATTCTGTAACATTGCCTCTTTTCAAAAGACACATAGAAATAGTTATACTAAACAGTGGACACTAAAGTGTAGGGTTTTAGAGTACAAAAGAGAGAAATTTGAAACAAATTTCAAACAATTTGTAGGAGATTTTGATGCCAGATTTATAAGAATACAATAAGGCACAAAGCATTTCTTTAACCCTGAGGCACAGGTGCTAAGGGTTCCTATTCAAAGTACAACAGAGGGAAACGAGATCCAGTTCTGCACAATTCTCACAGTTGTTAAACTTGAGACACCAGAAACATGCTATTAACAAGTAAGCCTTTAAATCACATTAAGATTTTCCTTTTTTCTTCTTTTTTTAAACTCTTTTTTTGGGGGGGCATCAGTGCCCTCTGGTGGTTGTGGGAGCTACCCATCCTTGCTGCTGCTGGATTTGAACCACTAAGCCAGTGAATTGCACACTCAACCCACACTCAACCACTACGCCACCGGTGCTCAGCCCCTAAAACTCTGTCTTATAATATTGCACACACATTGATGAGTATTTAAAAGTTTTTGATAAGGGTAATTGAATTATACTTACAAAGGACCATGAAAAGACTGGAGAGAGTGCTTTTGTGACACAGAGAGATTGAGGAAATCCAAATGCTATATCAGAAAGGTTATTACCAAAGGAGACTGGAGAAATTATATCCAATGAGGTTATATGTTCCTAGAAAAATCTTTATCCTGTTGTTTTTGTTGGGTGCATTTAATTGGGTGCAACAGAGACCCTATGCCCAACAAAATAAATGCTGTTGGACCCTGTGCTAAGTGCACATTTTTTTGTTTTGTCTGAGTTCATTGTTGCAACCATGGTGTCAGTCAAGCTCATTGAAAGTCATCCTCTTTTTCCTTGCCACTTCATTTTGTCACGCATGAAATCCTTTACTGAGAGCTTCTCCAAAGTACAGGAGACAAAATACTTATTCCCTTCTAAAGGGCCAACTGAATGTATGTCTTCCTTGATAGATTTGCTTATATTTCTAGCCATTCATGGTACCTTCAGTATTCTCCACCAGCATCATGATTCATCAGTTCTTCTCCAGTCTTCCTTATCTATATTCCAATTCCTCATGCCTCTGAAGTGATTGAAAATACCATGGTTACTCAGGCAAATCACAGTCTTTAATGGGGCAGCCTCCTTCTTCAACAAGGTTTGTTCAGTGTAATGATTTCTTTGATTTCTTGACTGCTACTATAATGATCGTTGATTATGAATCTAAGCAAGAATAACTACTTAACAATGCCAATTTTTTTCTCTATTAGCCAAGATATTTTCTATCGATTCAGCTATACTTTTGGTTTTCTTATATATATAGATATAAACCACCCTGGAAGATGCAGGCCTTGCCCTACATCAGCAAGGGATTCAAGTGCTCCTCACTTTCAGCCAGCCAGATTGTGCTTTTTCATATCACACATTACCGACAAGCCTCCCACCAATCCTGAAACTGCATCGTCTAGCTTCTCAGATTGTTTTTCTCAGAGTACAGCGTTCGTAAGGATGTGAAAAAAATGCAACTCTATTACCCACATTCCTGATCTGAAACCATACATGATTTACTTATTAAGCAATTATCTCTTCCTGTATGCAAAGTTTTTTTTAATTTTTT
>PVJH01010965.1:0-71280 GCA_004026705.1 Nesogale talazaci
CACCCACTGAGGACATGTGAGAGCATGAGCAAGATTGGTGAAGAAAGTTGATGGTGCCCAGCTATCAAAAGATACAGCATCTGATATCAGGGGTGATCAGGCCTCTGATATACTCACAGCAAATGTTCAACAGGCAGTTGTGTAGTGATAATTATTGTTTATTATAACACCCATATAGAGATTATAAGAGAGAGAGAGAGAACATTAGAAGTTACATATATATCCTTTCATGGTGCATGCTCACCTCCACCCCGCTAGATGGTCCACGTGGAGAGGGAGACAGGCGAGTGGCAGCCTGAATGGAGGCAGGTTGGTATGAAGCAGGCTTGAGAGAGAGAGCCTCTATCTTACATCCCATCCCTATATACCCTCTGGAGCCAAGCCAGACCCCAATTACAGGCAAGGGCATATGTCACAGGAAGGGTTTGTGCCATATGCATACATTATAGGAAAGAGAGCTATCAGGGTCCCATGTGAGGAGACAAGACCCCAGACTCCTGGATGTGGCTAAACAGGTTCGGCTAGAGATCATTAATATCAGCATGTGAGGGCTGAGCCCTGGTGGCATAGTGGTTGTGCGCAGGACTGCAGCCCCCTGGGATGGAGGTTCAATTCCAGCAGTGGGGCTGGGCCTACTACTCCCACCACCAGAGAGCAGTGATGCCCAAAAAAACAAAAACAAAACAAAACAAAACAATATATATCAGCATGTGAATTAGCCCACAGACTTCGAGGGAAGAGCCATCATCCTAACAGCAGGGGAATTAGCTCTGTAGTATGACAACACAAAAGCCTTAAGTAACTGGGAACTACAGCGAGTATAACTAACTTCCATAACAAATGCTGGTAAACAGTTTGCCTAATATTTAGAGTATAATAATTGTGGAAAAGTTCTGTCTTCATCTGACAATCTGGTGTCTTAAAGGCTTGAGCATAAACAAGCAGCCATCTAACTCAGGAGCAGCAAAACCCACCATAAAAGCTCACTTGCCTGTGCGATCATCAGGTGCTGAAACAATCAGGTATCAGGCATCAAAAACAAAAATCAAAAGCAATAGACTAATTTACTCCCGATAGGATCGCTGAAGACAAATAGATCCAGAGGCAAACAGACTGGAGGAAATGGATGGTACCCAGCTACCAAATGATTAAATGTCTGGAGTCTCAAAGACTTGAAGATAAACTAGTCACTGTTCAGCACAGAAACAGCAAAGCCCACATGGAAGAAGCACACCAGCCTGTGTGATCAAGAGGGGTCAAAGGGAGCAGGTATCAGCATCAAAGAACAAGAATCACATCACCACAAATGAGGGGTGGGGACCTAAGTCCCACTGATGGGTAATTGGTCACCCCTTTACAGGGGAGTCACGGGAAGGAGACAGACCTCACGGTGCAGCCAGGCAGTGATGATGCATACAAGTTTCCTCTAGTTCCTGAAGGTTTCCTCCCCCCAATTATCATGGTCCCAATTCTACCTTACAAATCCAGCTGAACAGGAGAAGGTACACTGGTAGAGAGGGAAGCTGGAGATATGGGGAAACCAAGATAGATGAGTCCCTTGGGGCCAGTGGTGAGATTGGAGTTGTTGGATGGGTTGAGAGAAGGTGGGGTAGAGAGACTGAGCCAACTGCAAGGATATACACATAAGCTCCTATTTGGAGGACAGACATCAAAGGACTGGGCTGGGGGAGAGGTCAGGCAGTGTAAGATATGACAGCACAATAATAATTTATAAAGTATTGAGGGTTGGTGGGGAAGAGAGAGCAGGGGAAGAGGGGAAAGGATGGGAAGCCGATATCAAGGGCTCAAGGGAAAAGGCGGATGTTTGGAGAATAACAGCAGCCGACATGTGAAGGTGCTTGGCATGGTATACTTATTTATGTATTGCAAAAAACAATGTACAAGCCCCCATTAAAATTATTTTATTTATTTTTTGGGGGAGGGCATCACTGCTTTCCGGTGGTGGGAGTAGGAGGCCCAGCCCCACTGCTGGAATTGAACCTCCGTCCCAGTGGGCCCCAGTCCCGCGCACAACCACTACGCCACCGGGTCTCAGCCCCACTAAAATTATTTTTAATAAAATAATAATAATTAAACAAAAAAAGAAATTAAATTTCAGACCTTTTAGTAATTAATTCTGGTTATCCTCTCACTAAGCAGTACATCTATTCTACATACAATTCCTTTTCCTGGGGAAAAATGCTTGTCAAAACTTGCTCATCTTTAAAAACGAAAGTAAAAAATGTTAAAATTACAACTCTTTGAGGTGTACTTTTATTTCACAGGGCATATTGTTGCCCAAATAAAATGTCTCTTTCACGAATGTCACTGTCTTTTTGTTGTACTTTGAAGAAATATAAGATGCATATGGACCGAAACACTGGTATCATTGAAATGTTCATGGAGAAGCTGCAGGATGAGGATGAGGGGACGTACACTTTTCAGCTTCAAGACGGAAAAGCCACTGGCCACTCCACGCTTGTCCTCATCGGAGACGGTAAGAACCCCGCGGACATGCAGCGACAGACTGTGCTTCCTCTTCAAGGCAAATACTCTATAGCACAAAGTGGCTGTGTGAAACAAGACATGGATCTTTAAGTGACTTCCAATGTTGAAAATGCAATTTCCAGTTTCTGCTTTCCACAGAATCCTAGAAATGAAAATGATACCAAATTATCCCTGGCCCCCAGGCAAGATTGCATTCAAATAATCTCTCATATAAATAAGCATTTATTACTAAAATCTTCCAGTGAAGGAGACTGTAATTGAACCAAGACTATCTATGAGTCTAAGAAACAAGCTATGCTACTGTTCTAAAATGCATGCTTTAACCTATTTAAATTGAGAAGGAAAGCACACACACAAGTCATGCATGCCAAAGCTATTAATCACATATTACAATAAGTCTGCAGTAAATCTAAGGGGCCCTGGTGATACTGTTAGGTAAGTGTTAGATTGCTAATCACAAAGTTGTTGGTTCAAACCCACCAGCTTCCCCGAGGGAGAAAGATGAGGTTATCTGCTTGGTAAGGCTTACAACTTCAGAAACCCTGTACATGTTTGCTATGAGCCGGAGTTAACTAGATGGCAATCCTTGATCTTTGCTATAAGCCCCATGGAAACCAATAAGATTTAAAATGTGTCATTTCACAGAAGAATATAGAGGCTGGTCAGGTTTCTAGAACTGATACTGTTCTGCCTGTTTCTATTTCACTGTTTTCAAACTTTATGACCTTGCACAAGTCACTTCATCTTTTAAAATCTGTTTCTCTGTCTTCAAAGATTGAAAACTAGTGGAGCTATCCCAATGTGAGAGGGTTCTAATAATGAACACAAATCACTTAACACTGTGTCTGGTGGGCACATTTATGCTGCTCAGTTCAATTTCATCCTTCCTTGTGTCCAATTTCTAGTTTATAAAAAGCTCCAGAAAGAAGCTGAATTCCAGCGGCAAGAATGGATCAGGAAACAAGGTAAATAATAGCAGTAGATAAAGAGAAAACCTACAAGGTTTCTTTCAAATATACACCCCAAGATTATTTCAATCGCAAGTTAAAATGATTGAAATAATGTATATGGGCATGTGAAAATAAGTGGTCATATTCACATTCATGCGTTCATTTAAAATGCTTTAACAAATCTAGAATTTAAATTTTTAACATTTCAAACATAAAGTGCATTTCAATTGAAAGAAAAATTTCAATTTTGCATATGTGATGAATAGAGTGATGGTTGGTATCGCTTCAACGTTTACAGGTCCACATTTTGCTGAGTATTTGAGCTGGGAAGTAACTGGGGAATGCAACGTACTCTTGAAATGCAAGGTAAGCAATAGATAAGTTTTTAATATTTGATTCGAGTGAATTAAAAATAAAATCGAGTGTGGAGAAAGGAAGATGAATTTTTCATTTTCTCCACTGCACCAGCATGATAAGCAACACATCCTTCCTGGTGAGAGCTACTGTAACGTTAGTTGGTAACAAACATTTAAAATAAAACAAAAACAGGGCTGAGCCCCGGTGGCGTAGTGGTTGTGCGCGGGACTGCGGCCCACTGGGACGGAGGTTCAATTCCAGCAGTGGGGCTGGGCCTCCTACTCCCACCACCAGGGAGCAGTGATGCCCAAAAACAAAACAAAACAAAACAAAAAACTAAAATAAAACAAAAACATGGAAAGGCAAGGTGATCCGTCACCCACGTCCTTGTTAATAAGGACATAGAGTCTTTTACTAACGATTAATCTCAGAAGTCTCTCGCATTGTCTTTCTTCGAGTTGACTCTGTATCGTTAAGTTAAAGAACTATGCCAGAACCATTCCAGCTCCAATTTTCTTCGGCGAGTTTTAGTGGCCTCATACCTACCTGTGATGAGATCAGAACCTTTGAGGGAACCGCAGCTCTGTTCCTGGTTCTGAAACCAAGGTCCTGCCTTGATAAAGAAGCTGAATAAAGAGGTTGCCATTATAAGCCAATGTGGTAAAGGCAGCTAATGGCACCCAGCTATCAAAAGATAGAGCGCCTGGGGTCTTACAGGCTGGAAGTTAAACAAGCGGCCTTCTAGCAAGAAAGCAACAAATCACACATGGAGAGGTGTCGATGGCATGACACCAGAGAACCCAAAATCCACAGCCATTTCAATGTGAACAGAGGGGGTCGGAATGGAGACCCCAAACTCATCTGTAGACAATTGAATATCCCCTCTCAGAAGGATCACAAGGAAGAGATGCGCCAGTCAGGATGCAGTGAAACACACAGCTTTCCTCTAGTTCTTTAATTCTTCCTCCACCCCCACCCCTACCCCAGTATCAGGACTCCAGTTCTAGCTTACCAATCTGGCTAGACCAGCGCATGTACACTGGTACCGATAAGAGCCTCAGACACACAGAATCCAGGACAGATAGGCCCCTCCAGACCAACAATGTGAGTAGCCATATCATGAGGGTGGCAGGAAGAGGGGGGGAGGGGAGGGGCACTGATCTCAATGATCAACATACAACCCCCTGTCCCCAGAGGGATCAAACGACAGAAACCCGGGTGAAGCGTGACGGTGGACAATGTAAATTATGAAAATAAAGATAATTGATAAATGATCAAGGGTTCGGGAGGAATGCAGAGGGGGGAGGGGGGAAAGAGGAGGCAATACCAAGGACTCAAGTAGAAAGAAAATGTTTTGGAAATGATGATGACAGCATATGTACAAATATGCTTGCTATGGCTGAATTGTGGATTGTATGAGTTGAAAGTGCCCCCGATAAAATGATTTATTAAAATAAAAAGAGTTTGCCATTCATCACTGATGAACTTATCAGGTCTTTGGTAAATTTTAGAGAAAAAACACATATTTAGCTTTCTGTGTAAGGCTGCGTTGTCTAGAGAAACACAGCCAGTGACACTCATATACGTCTCAGAAAGACCTTTATATCGTGAAGGAATCTGGCCTCCAGAAGGCAACCCCGCCCAGGCCAACTCAAGCCAATGGGCTCAATGCTGGCCGGAGCTCTCTTCAGACACACACAACTGCAGGCTGATGACAAAGGTGAAGTGGGTGGGGGAGGGGGGGCGGGGATGTTCACAGGCTGATGGCCACAGAGTCACTGGAATGCAACATTGCTGGAAAGCTGGCAGGGTGCTGACAGCATTCGGGGGTGAGCTGCGTACATGCAGCCACACCTGGAGGCAGGCCCAGAGGCCCAGTCAAGTCCCAGAGAGGAGGAAGGTACAGGGGCAGAGCGAGAGAGAGGAGGGGCTCTCAGGGTCTCTCTTAGAGAAAGGCAACATCCCCAAGGAGGAATCATCAGGCCTGATTGGTAGCCTGGATTCCACCCCTCCACCAGTGTAAGCGGACATAAAATCTAGCTACTGCACATTCTCTACCATTCTGTACCTTAGCCCAGGGTGTTGCCA
The DNA here is from genome assembly GCA_004026705.1 of Nesogale talazaci. Taxonomy (NCBI): domain Eukaryota; kingdom Metazoa; phylum Chordata; class Mammalia; order Afrosoricida; family Tenrecidae; genus Nesogale; species Nesogale talazaci. The sequence continues at coordinate 5,904 of PVJH01010965.1, forward strand.
TCAAAAATATTGCAAGAGGAACATAGGGGTGAGGCTGGAACTTTGGGGGGATGGCCAAGAAAGACTCAAAGACAGAAGCCTAGATTTGGTGTTTGAGTATGCAACTCTCTTTTTAAAAAGCTCCTGTTTCGACTTCTTTTTTTGATGGCTTGTTTTGGTTTTTGGCGGTTTTTTTTGGAGGGGGCATCACTGCCCTCTGGTGGGAGTGGGAGGCCCGCCTTGCTCCTGGCGAGCTGCTGCTGGGTTTGAACCGCCAACCCAGTGGGCCGCAGTCCCGCACTCAACCTACGCCACCGGAGCTCAGCCCTTCTTGTTAGGACTTCTTGCTGACTGCTGTGAGACGTCTCCCAGCTCAGGCGCAATGGAACGCTGCCTCATCTTGTTTGGTGCTCAGGCTCAGTGGAGATCAGACCATGGTGATCACAGAGTTTTCTCTGACTGACTTTGAGGGAGTAGATCATTCAAACCATGCTTCTTAGTCCATCATAGTCTGTACGCTCCCCTAAAATTCATTCAGCCTCAGAACAACCTTCAAGCGTCCCTAGACAAATGGGTGACGGTATGAGGAGCCTGGGCTTGAAAATGAACTTCACATGGAAAGCAGGAATGCTGCTTCAGAACCAACACTGCTCTCCTAAATCCTCCCTAGACCGTATCCATCCAAAGAGGCAGCACTCTATCAGAAATCTAGAAGAAAATTCAATTGTAGGTTTTAGCTGTCAGGAAACCATAGAAAATGGTAATACATTCATAATGCCCAATACAATATTAAAAACCTGCTCAGTCTTCCTCACAGCCTGGCAAATGCTCTTGAGGTTTTGTTTCTTAGGCAACAGTTAAAAATCCTCACTCTCTCCCTCATCCTGCTGCTGCCTGCCATGCTGTCCTTGCTCCACCGTTTCACCCAGGACATGTTCCCTCTCCCAGAAGCCCACACATCTGCCCTCTCTCCATCTGCTCTCCCTGCAGGAGCGCCCTGGGAAGGGCCCGGGATGTCCTGCTCAGATGGCATCTTGTCCAGTCCTGGAAGAAGCTGGGCAAGCCAGAGGCGCCTCCAAGTAGGCTTTAAATAGTCAAACCGTGTTGGTTTATGTTGTTCCAAGAAGTATCCTTCTTTCAGCTTCTTGGACAAAATTCTGTCTCAAGGTCCAACTCAATGTGATCCCCTCCCCTCCTCTGCCCAAGCAGAATGAAACTTCCTTTGACTCCCCAGAGCGCTTGTGTTTCATTACTATAACAACTTAGGCGTGGCATTGTGTTTGAATTTGAGTCATAAACATTCAGACTCAACAAGACTGCCCCGGGCCCCGTGGGTACTGATCTTAGAGGAATGTAGAACAGGAACCCTAACTCACTGGGAAGGACCATACACAGGTTTCCTTCGGCCAGGAGGCCTTTCAGGGATCAGCAAAGGAGTCCAAGTCAGGGAGTCTTTCTCCTCGGCTGCCCCTCAGCTGACAACAGATGTGCAAAGAAATAAGACCCCTATAGAGCAGGTCTGGGAAGCGCCACAGTTTTACAAAACTCACGCCCTAAGGACCTACCAGTTCCTGTAACAATTCCCTAGGCAGAGTTTGCAAAGTGATGGAGAGAGGAATAACCAAACTAGAGTTGCTTAGTCCATGACTAGGCCTTCTTGGTGCAGACGGAACTTGGTAATGGAGGTCAGGTCATTTTTCTCATGAAGTGCGTTGTCTAGAAACAGAGTCACATTCAGGAACCAATTTCCAGGGTTATAAAGAATATTTGCATGTACAGCTTCACTCCACAATTGCCAGGGTCAATTTTTCTTGTGTTAGCTTATTAGCTGAAAAATATTAGCATTTTAAAGCAAGCATATCCTTGCTCACAGTGAGATTTAACTTATGATTATAGTTTTATGATTATAGTTCCTCTTTAGGCACTTGTAGCCACATTGTCCAGTTGTTCATGGGATCTTTGGAACTGGCTGTTTTTCTCTTATTTGTGGGAGGCTATTAGTTATTTATGCAAACTTAATTGTGCTGGAAATACATGGTTCTAGTCTTCTTTGAAAAAAAATCAGATTTGGAAACATTTCAGGGAAAGCTCAAGACCACTGAACCACCTAATGCCTTTCCCTCCATTTCAAATTTATGTCATAATTGGATGTGCCGATATGGGATCTGAATTAGTTTCCTCAAAATTGCTCATAAGGAATTTGCTAAATCATATATCTTCTTCACAATCAATTATAATGCTTCCTTCACTTTTATTAAAATTTCAGATGGACTGGGGATTATGTCTTCTATTCTTTTGATAAAGCCATTTTGTTTCCAGGGAGCAGGCTCTGTTTTGATCAGCTGGAATGATCATCCATCTGCTTCAGAGTGGTTGTTGTTTTTTTCATCGAGTGTAAATATTAATGTTTGGGCATTTATCTATTCTTGCTTTTTGTATCTACAGCTGGAAAGAAAGATGCAGTTGATTTAGGGTTATTCATTCTTATCCACTTTATTCGAAACACTTTCCTCAATTAAAATAGCTTTCAGCTGATTCCTTAACTTCTGTTCCTTCTGCAGCTTGCTGAACCGAGAGCCATTCTGTCCTATGTCGACAACATCTTGTCTCAAGACAATAACTGTGTTTTTTTTTCTTTTAGGTGGCAAATATTAAGAAAGAAACGCGTATTGTGTGGTACAAAGATGAGAGAGAGATATCAGTGGATGAGAAACATGACTTTAAGGATGGTATATGCACCCTGCTTATAACAGAGGTAGGCGATATCAATATGAAAATATAGTCTATTACTTCTGCACCCTCATTCTGGTCTCTCAAGGAAACGTAGGCTTAGATTCTGTGTCCCTTTCTTGCTGGGGGACTCATCACGCCTTACTTCTTGTTCCTGAGATCCTTGCCCCTGACCTCACCCTCCCATCACCACCATTAAAACAAAACAGATTGTAGAAACATACGGGATTGTCTCTCTTTATGAAATATGTAGATATGACATATTGACCAGTCCTGCCTTTCTTTTATGTGGGTGGGAGGCAGGGCAGTTACGTGGAGCCTTCTTTGCTTACGCTTAAAACTTCATAATAACTTGATCCCTAAAGTCACAAAGCCCATCTGCTACTGTATTCACTTAAGACAGATTCTATCCACTTTCTGTCTAAAAGACCACAGCTTTCAAATATATGTGTACATTCAATGAAATTTCTTGAGCTTTTATTTTGATAAGTGAAGGCCAAGTAAAAGTTCAGGACTTTGACCCTCAAGTGAGGGTCCTATATAAACATAAACAAACAAACAAACAGTCCTGCTCCCCAGTCTATCTTGACTCAGGGTCAGCATCAGCTCCATGGCTACAGGCTCATTCAAAATGTGTTTGGGCGGTAACGCCGTCAAGCACAGGGCTATAGCGTGCAACCATCATACCATGGGACCATGATGAGCTCCCCTGTGGTTTGCCTCTTCTCTCCGCAGTTTTCGAAGAAAGATGCTGGAATCTATGAAGTGATCCTGAAAGATGACCGAGGGAAAGATAAGAGCAGACTGAAGCTTGTGGATGAAGGTCAGTCCACCAGCTGCGGAGGTCGTGTTCAATGGGCACGTTTTGGGGTGGGGTTAGGGCTGGGCTGATGCTCCCAGCAGGGCTGCCTTTGGGCTCGGAGAGTCTGTATTCATGAACGTTTCAGGAGAGTGAGTTACTGCTGTGTTCAAAACTGTTGCACTTATTTTAGTCTTCCTACAAATGGAGCGTGCCCTTTTGGTCCTCAGAGAATTTACAGGCCACAGTCCAATAGTCCTGTTTTCAATTTAAGTCATCATTTTTGTTTCAACTAGACAAAATTGTTCCAGGATTAAAGGCATCTTTGAGAAACATGTAGCAGAGTGGCTCGCTCATAAGAGGTGGTAAAAGAGATTTAGATATGGAATTTGAAGCCTCAAACTTATTAGGGAAGCAGGAAAGCAATTTTCATTTTTCAAAGACTGCTGAAGACAAATCTATCACGGTAATGAAAACCTTCACTTGGCTGCCAGACTTCCCATTTGGGTTCCTGGATGAAGCGTTGAACAGTATTGCTAACAAAAAGCAGTTTGACTTTGACTTCGCCTCCCAACCCGTGGGAGGGCCGTGTTGGGCCATGCATTCTTAGGCTGGTGGGAGACCCAGGAACTTGAGTGCTAGTTCACTATGAATTAAGGGCACCGATACGAAACCTTTTTCTCTATAAACTCCAACTTCCTGGGGTGGGAGGGGGCGGAGGACAAAACAGAGAGCTTTCCTGGAAATCCCATTGTGGCTCTTTCCCTAGCATGTAATGGCACTGCCGGTTACCCAGAATCAGAGGGAACAACACCAGAACAGGCAGAGAGCTTCCAACATTTGATGAAAATTGAGTTATTCCTTCCACTCAATCACTTGTTACCACTTGACCAAATTCACCGTCTGACCAACACCCTTCCCCAATGCTGAGAGCATGATGCTGACTAACAGCTTGAGATTTGACCGTACACTGAATATTTCGATGCTAAGTCCTTGTCTATGAATCTCCTCCCACAGCTTTTAAGGAGCTGATGACTGAAGTATGTAAAACAATCGGTAAGTCAGCGGTTCTCACGTGGTGCTTTGTGGCTCCCTCTTGCTGGCACAGACTTGGCTGTCAGGTGCACAGATGTGCTCTTGTCCTTTTAGCTTTGTCAGCTACAGACCTGAAAATCCAGAGCACCGCTGAGGGCATTCGTCTCTACTCCTTCGTTACGTACTACTTGGATGATTTGAAGGTCAACTGGTCCCACAAGTAAGTAAGAGGGGAGTTCTCTCCCCGCTGGTGAAATCCTTCCCCCTGCAGTTTCTGACACCCCTGGCTTCTCAGGGTCTGACACTGAAGGCCACAGGGCAGAAGCACCCTATTCATCCCTAAGCATGAAGATATCACTTTCTCTAAACACATATGGTGAGGCTGGGAATGGCTACTGTCCATCTTTCTTTGTAACCTCAGAAGTTATGGTAGTTCAGAGTCATCTTTATCTTTTTTGTTTTGTTTTGTTTTGTTTTCAGGGGGGGGGGGGTGCACATCACTGCCCTCAGGTGGTCAGAGTTATCTTTATACCCTGAACTCCACCCCCTCAACCCAGATGGCTTTGGTCATCTCCACTTTACCAGGCATCCACAGCCAGATCGCTGCCTCTGCCTTGCTACAGACAGCTTGTTCTGGAACAAGATCAGAGCAGCGTGCTTCAGGAAGCACCGTATTTCCTCTTTAAATGAATTAATCTATAGGAGTGCGCCAGTTATTTTCGTAGCAATTGACTTGCTTGGAATTACCATGTTTCCTGTCTACCCAAGAAAGACTTTGGAGGTTCTAAGATGACTCTGGGAGGGCTGAGCCCCGGTGGCATAGTGGTTGTGCTCGGGACTGCAGGCCACTGGGACGGAGGTTCAATTCCAGCAGTGGGGCTGGGCCTCCTACTCCCACCACTGGAGCGCAGTGATGCGGCCCCCCCCCCCCCAAAAATGAAAAGATGACTCTGGGAAAATGCATTTAGACTATTTCAATACTCAATTGTTTCTAGACAGAGCATGTAAATCAAGAGCCCATGGTTTTAAAGGAACAAGTTCAAGCTGCACTGAAGGGACTGCACTGAAAAAGACTCCAGGAATTGACAGATTACCAATTTGAGACCTTTCAAAGAAACAAATGCTACTCTGGGAGCCTCCATCCTAGGAAATTGGGAGACAGCTACCAACCACCAACCACCAGGAAGAGATCCATATGTGTACCCAGTTTAAAAAAAATGAGCCAACAGAATGTGGAAATGATCAAGCAATATCATTAGTATCACATACAAGTAAAATTTGCGAAAGATCATTTTTAAGTAGTTTCACCTACCAGGACATCAATATGAAACTTCAGAAATTCACATCAATTCTGAAGGGAAAGGGCAATGAAAATGGATCTTGACTGTCAGGCAATAGCAGAAGGACGCTCACTTGTGTTTTATGACAATAAAAAGCATCTAACTATGTGGATCACAGCAAATTATGAATAGCATTGTCTAAAATGAGAATTATAGAACACTTTGTTGTGCTCTGCACATAGACCAGAGGCAGTAACTCAAGCAGAAAAATGATTTAAAACTAGGTAAGCTGCACATCAAGGTTGTCGCCTTTCACCATACTTAGTATTTTTCTATGCAGAAAATCCAAGAAGTTAGACCATAAGACAAGGGTTAATGGATGGTCCCCATGAAGCAGAATGGATTTGATGGCACTTAATGTGATTTTTGTTCATTTTGTGTTTATTTTTTATTATTCTGTTTGTTTTGTTTTAAGAAAAAGGCTAATGGCTGAGCCCCGGTGGCGTAAATGGTTGAGTGCAGGACTGCGGCCCACCGGCTTGGCGGTTCAAATCCAGCGGTGGCTCTCAGGAGCAGCGCTGGGTAGCAACCACGACCACCAGAGGGCAATGATGAAAAAAAGATTTTAAAAAAGCTAGCAACATACTAGAAATATGAACTTCTTTCTGATGGAGGATTTTATTTTCATCTTTTTAAATGTTCACTGTGCTTATTCCAATTACAGACTCAATACATAGTTTTTTAAGAAAATAGATCTTTATTTTACTACAAAATAGAAAGTATAGGTAATATAAGATCTGTAGTTTGGAAAGCCATACTACAAACATCTTGGAATGCTTCCTACCAGACTTCTTTCTGTGAGTAGCTGTGTGCCAGGGGAGCCCACCCATAACACATCATCACAGATCCAGTAATCACAGTTGTACAGCTATAATAAGTAAAGATTGCAGTAAAACCATAGACATTATGAGAAAGAAGAGAGTGAAATGAAGGAGTCAAACACGGTTCATGGTAACATGCTCACATCAGCCTTCCTTGGTGGTCCACATGAAGAGAGAGCCGGAGGGAGCAAGTTTATCGCTAACCAAGGTTTATAAGTACTTCAGAGGCGTGATTACAGGAGTTACACAATGAGCATGCACATCACCGGAAGGGGATGTACAATAGGCATAAGCGTAACAGAAAGGGGCTGAGCTAAGGGTGTGCACATAACAGGAAAGGGAGGGACAAAGGCTATACATGCGACAAGAAGGACAGACTCTAGACTCAATATGGCAGGCCAAGCTTGTTCACCCTTGTGTGGACCTAGCCTCCCTGGGTTCTCCTCCAGGGACGCAATCTATTACTATCCTTATCAGGAGGAAATGGGCCCTACTTTGGGCGGGACAGACAATCTAGCCTGATTGCTCTAAAAGACTGATAGCCCTTAGGGAGAAGAACCCCGGACCTACTGCTGTTGACCTCCAAGTGCATAGTCATTTGCCACACGTAGCAAGCTGCTAAGTTGGGCATGTATTTGGGGGAGACAACTTGGGAGAAATCTTTCTGTTTCCCACAGCTGTGACTATGAAAGCAGAATGTGCTAATGTTTAGTACTCTTATTTTTCTCATTTCCTCATTGTTTACACACTCTTCATGGAAGTTTGTTTAAGCATCGCTCAGAGTGAACCCACTTTCATCTTTCTTATTCTTCTAGGACTGCGGCATTTCTAGACTGAGATCACAAAACAAAGGGTGATAACTTCCGCTTCATTCTCCTGCACATAGCACGCGGCAAAGCGCTCAGACACTCACAGGCAGGGAGCGCACACCCGGATGTAGCCTAGCTGAGCGTGTCAGGCCCAGAGGAGCCTCCTTCAGGATGGGGCTGACCAATTTCTCAAAGCCGATACATCACCAGAGATCATCTCTGTAAAGTCATATGTAGTTTGGCCTTGTGGATTTAAGGATTTCTTCAGTTCTATAAAGAAGCCCCAGCAGAGACAAAGACCGTTAATACCACTGAGAAGCATGGGTCTGCTCTCTGCTCCAGGCTCCAGACTGCCATAGGAAATTAAATGTTATCTTTCATTTGAGACCCTCAGTGCCCACTCCTAAGATCTTAGAACCCAACATCCGTGCTTCAGAGCTAATACTTCCTCTAAACAGAGGAATGACATGTGGATCCCATGTTATTTGAAAGCCTGTAAAACCGGATGACTAGACCGTCCGGATGAGGTCAGCTAATGGGTGCTTCAGCTGACTGCAAACGATGCTTTCTCTGATTCCCGCAGTGGAACTGCTATCAAATACACCGACAGAGTGAAGAGTGGGGTCACCGGGGAGCAGATCTGGTTACAAATCAACGAACCCACGCCCAATGACAAAGGGAAATACGTCATGGAGCTCTTTGACGGCAAAACTGGACACGAGAAGACAGTGGACCTCTCTGGTCAAGGTAAGGGATCGTCTGCAAATTAGAAAGTCCATCAGAAAACAGAAGGATGGTGAAGAGGGGTCATAACATTTGACCATCGGAAGGTCACCAGTGATTCTGACAGCGTCTGCTTAGATCAGCGGTGGTGGGAGGCGCTCAAATCAAGCGAAGTAGAGCCAGGAAAGCGTGTGCTTCTCCTCCAAGGAGGTGATGATAAACATGGACATGTGGATTGTCACTAGTGAGAAAAGCATTTTTCCCCTAGTGTAAAACCCTTAAAAAAGAGTATGTTCATTTCACAGTGCATGACATGTGAACATTATCCTAGAGTCCAAGAGGCCCATCAGGTTGGATGCATTGCACATCAGAGGGAGTGGAAATCATTAAGAGTGCCAGGTTCCAAAGCACAGAGGGTTTGAGATCAAGGGCAGAGAGGCAAGTGTTGGCTTTGGAAAGGAGCAGGGACATTTTTTCAGCAATTAGAAGGGAGTACAGGCGTGTGTGTATGGGGGACGGGGGAGAAGAACTGAAGGAAGTTGGAAAAATCATGCCTTGGTGGCCTCAGACTTCTGAAACAGCTGCTGAAAGACTGGCGGCTTCTGGAGAGAATGAGAGAAAGAGAAACGAGTCGTGAGAGGTGTGTACCAAAGGTTTCCATAAAAAACAAAGACAAGGGTCTGTGGTTGTGCCCTTTCTTTGGGGTCCTTGTTCCTCTCGGATGCTCACCACCCACCAGGTGCCTCCAACATATCTCAAGAGGTAGATGAAGTGCCCGGTGCCCCTGAGTCCTGAGGCCTTCCCCATCCCCGACTCTACCATGGAAGAGCCCATGGATGTGGAGTAGTAATGGCGGTGGTTGGATGTTGCCTGCTACTGACTAGTTGCCATCTCTCACTGCTCACCCTGAGTGAAGTCATTTTGTCCTCTGCTCTAATTAAGTGGGGGCCACCCATGCTCTGTTCGCCCCAGTTTCATAACCCCACAAGATCCGCTTGCTTTGCTCTCCATCCGCGCCTTCCCAGGCCTCCCTCCCTGGACCCTTGCCTAGCTAAGCCTTGCCCTGGGCGCTTGCACCCTTCCATGAGCCTAGCTCACACTCCTTGTGGCCAGAGCAAAGGAAGCCAAGGATGAATAGGAAAAGGCAACCCACAAGGAGCTGCCAATTGTCTCCAGAGTCACCTCTAGTCTATCGTTCGAGGCGACTCGTGGAGGGTGTCCTGGGCCTGGCACCCAGACCATCAGAGGTGCCACCTAGGGATCTCTCGTAGCTGTCATAAAAGTGAACTGTTAAGGGCTGAGCCCCAGTGGCGTAGGGATTGTGTGCGGGACTGCGGCCCACTGGGCTGGCGGTTCAAATCCAGCAGCAGCTCTCCAGGAGCAAGACTGGGCCTCCTACTCCCACCAGAGGGCAGTGATGCCCCCCCCCCCCAGTGAACCATTTAAAGTGAACCATTAAATCGTTATATAACAAGACAGTTGGTATATGTGGTGTAGGTGTACATGGGGGGTAGGAGGAAAAATAATTAAGAGTTAACCAATGTAAATATATGTACCCAACCACAGAGCAGCTGAAAAAATAAAGCAAACACTGATAGAGATGAACGGAGAACGCTACAGTAATAATTGGAGACTTCAACACATGACTTTCAATATTGAACAGAACATTTGGAACGAAGATCACAAGAAAACAGGGGCCTAGATAACACTAGACTAGTAGACTAGAGAAATAAATCCAAAGACCCTTTAAAAAAAAAGACAAAAGGTAAAGTCAGTGTTCCAGACACGGGGCTACTTCTCTCTCCCCGCATAGTGTACTTCCCTAGACAAATCACATGGTCTGTGCTCAGTTACTGAAGGAGGTGATGGACCGTGCCTCCCTAGCTCTGTGTGTCAAAACAATTTAAATAAGCCCAAACTCTTAGTCTTTATCTTAATCCTGGGTGAATGTATTCCTAATTTAGAAAGCAGCCGTTCAGCCCTCCATTCAGTTGCTTTGTTCTGTTGTCCTGGCCGCCTCTCACAAGGAGGACTCACGAACAGGGCTCTGCTCCAGAGAGATGGCGGCTCTAGGGGCCAGGCGCACATGGACAGTGACAAGGTGTCTTCTGGAGTCCATCTGACCGTTTAGAACATAATAGAAAGGCAGGGGAGAGGGGAACAATAGGCGAGGGTACATTTAATTTTTAATTTTTTCAAAAATGTTTTTGCCCTCTGGCCCATGAAAAAGGAGCCCTAGTGGCATAATGGGCTCAGTACGGGGTTGCTCATTGCAAGGTGGAGGGTTCAAATCCTCCAGCTGCTCCATGAGAGAAAGATGAGACGTCTGCTCCCATGAAAGCTGACAGTCTTGGAAAACCTGAGGAACAGTATTGTCAGGTCCTGTGGGGCTGCGAAGCCTCAGAACTGACTGCAAAAATGGATTTGATTCGGGTTTGGGGAACCCAGAAAAGCTTTTTTAACTCTCATCCCATAAAAGGCTTCGGGGAGTCTTTGCAGCCTCTCTGTTTTCCCTCAAAGGCAGGGGTGAGGGTAGGAGGATGGTGGGGGTGCTCACCTGTGCAGGGGGGAAAGAGGATTGAATTCTGAGCCTGGTGTGTACTCACTAGTCTACCTCCTTCTCAACAGATGAGAAGAAAAAAACTAAGAATCAGAGACCTTAATTCTGATTTTTATGTTTGAGGGGGACTGATCCATATTGCGTTTCCTAGATGACAGGGTACTTTAAAGATAGGCGAGAACTTGAACAGGCAGCTGCCATTTGGTAGTTCTCAGTCAGAGTGGCTTACAGTAGCAGAGGCTCAGAAAAAGCTCTCATTTCCATCATTGCACAAGCAGCCTTGCTTCCAGCAGGCCCTGGCACATCCTGTAGCTACCGTTGCTCACGGTGCCCTTTTACCCAAATACCCAGGCCAGACCACAGAGCTGAGAAGCTGTGGCAACTTAACAAGCAAAACTTAATAAGCTTGTTTTTGACCAGGATGCTTCCTAGACAGTCAGCCAACTGTGACTTGAAACAGACTTGTAGTTTCATTTTTTCTCTGGGGGAACTAATCTCTGCCTTTCTGTGCAAAGAGCTGCAGGTTTTTTGGTACACAAAAAGCTTCTAAAAACCTAACATCTTGTCATTTTTGCCCAGAAAGTCTTTGTTCCTTGTGTGGAATCTGTTACGTACATTTAGTCTTATCAAAACCAATCACAGTGAACCCTGGTGGCGCACGCTGTCAACTTAGAAAACTCTAATGTGTCTTTTTCCTTTAAAGCATATGATGAAGCCTTTGCCGAATTCCAGAGGTTAAAGTAAGTCCTTTTTTTAGCAAACACCCCTGAACTGCATGACCATCCCTGGAGCACTGCGTGCCTCTCCCTAGCGGGCTGCGAGTTTGGGGGTGGGGGTGGGGACCAACAAGATGGTTCAGAGGCAACGAAATGCAGTCCAGGACAACTACTTTAAACGAACACTAAATCTCCTTTCTTTGTTTCTCTCAACCACAGGCAGGCTGCCATTGCAGAGAAAAGTAAGTACGTCACGGCACCTTTCTGAAACATAGCTAGTTTTCTGAATAAGGGAGTCCTTTTCTTTTCTTTCTTTTTTCAAAATAATGGTGTTCTCCCTACATTTTCATGTAATCTCTTAAAGAAGAGAGTGCCTGGAAAAAGAGGTGTCAGTCATGGTATACAAATGCCCCTCAGCTGGTGACGGGGGTGACCAACCAGACACCCCGAGACATCACTTGTCAGAGAAGATACACAGTAAGGTGGTCGATGGACACAAATGAATACACAATGGATACACAATTAAGGAAAAGAAAGCATGGAAGGAAGATTATAAATTCGGCAGCAGGGAAATCACTCTAACGTGTGTCCCGGCACGGTAGTCCCAGAGAATGCTCAGGAAGCTGTGTTACTCGCACAGAGTAGACCCTCGGAGAGAACCACCCTCACGCTGTCCCTGCTCTGTCCCCAGCAATGGACATCCTGGGCAATGTCCCCAGTTCTCCCCCTAGCAACTGTTTGCTTCACAAAGACCTTTAGAACTGACGCACTTTTACATGACCCCAGGGGTCCCTGGCTAATTCTTTCTCACTGAGAGAGCCAAAATTTTCCCGTTGTTGAGGGTTACAACCCCGAGCTGAGGTTGAAGGGAACCCAGAGCCTGGATAGGGAAGCCGCTCCTCACTTCCTGGTGATGCCAAGTCCTGTTCTCCCTTCCCTCTCTCCCTCTCTCCCCCCCACCATCCCTCGTTGGGCTGCTGTGATGCTGTTGCGGGGTGAATGGGGTAGACCCCAGAACCGGGGTAAGAGTGTGTGGCCAGGAGTGAATCAGGGTAAAAGGCTTATGTTGATTCCTTGTCGGTCTCTTTGGCCCCAGCCCTCCTGCTCTTGCCAGCACTGAGCAGGCCCAATCCACAAGTATTTGACAGTTCCCCCAATTTTTGACCTCTCCTGGGACCTGGAGGGCCACCAGCTCAAGACCTCCTTCCTCGCTCTCCCAACCCCTCCACGCGGGAGGGGACCTTGGCGATCCCCAGGCTCAAGATGTTCCATCTCCTTTAAGCCCCAGCACACTACTCACACGTCCACCCAGCCTTCTTTCAAGGCTCACTCTCCACGATAGCTGGACGCAGATTTCCACGTAGTGAAAGCTGGGGTGAGCGTCTAGACTCCTGACACATTGCTCTCCCTTCCCATCTCCACTCAGGCACCTCCGAGATGTCCCATGGGTGCTGTCAAGCGGAATTTGGCAAGTTGACATCCACTTGCCTAATCCAGCCCCTCATCTCACAGCAGGAGACTGAGCTCCGCAGAGCAGCAGGGCCCAAGGGGAATGGAATATGGGAGCAGAATCAGCTTCTCCCCGACTGCTAGAAAGACAGGGGGTGTGGGGGGAGTGTAGGAATGCTGGTGGAGAGTAATGAGTTCCTTAAAGCAGGCCTCAAAGGAGACCCCTGTGACACTGATGGGGCCTTTGCAGTGGTCTCAGGAAGGCACTGTCCTGGGGGCGGAGGTGAAGGCCCCAGGGCGCCTGACTTGGCTGGAGGAAGGAACGTGACTCGTGACTCTCTATTGGTCCCTGCCAGGTCCTTGACCTTTTCTCTATCTGGCACAATCATAGACGGTGACCCTGGACAGCATAGCCACTGCCTAGGGCAGGGCCTTGGGGACAGCCCACATCTGCACGGACCTCCCCAACCCTCTGCTCACAGCCCTTCCTTGGGCAACTTGCTCTGCGAGGGCCAACTCAGAAATGAGGCCATGCAGAGAAATCTGCCCTGCCTCCCGGCGCGTAGCACCGCCGTGCTGAAAATAGCCTTGACAAGTGGCAAGCTGGTTGGTTGGATAGGACGATCTCAAACAGAGAGATTTCGACGTGGATGCAGGCAGCTGCCAGCTCGTGTTCGCGTTTGTGTGCGGGTGACGAAGGGGTAACACTCCTGCGTCCCTGGCTTGTTCTCTTAGCCCGGGACACCGGTTCGATATGCCTGGCGGGAGCGGGAAATGCGCTCCCTGGGCAAGTCCTGTTGAAAGTTGTCCTAGGACACCTCACTACAGAGACTAACCTGAGAGCCTTATGCTTACAGATCGGGCCCGCGTGCTGGGCGGCCTCCCAGATGTGGTCACCATTCAGGAGGGGAAGGTGAGTATGGACGGCCCCATCCCCTTTCCTCCCACCCCACGGAAGGAGTCAGTGCCCTTGACTGTGTGCCACCATTTACCTTGCAGTTAACGTCTCACAATTTTCATCTGGTTCCATCGCTGATTAGAGGGAACTTCAAAACAGTTCATTTCCATGTGACAATTGTCATATTTATTTTGAGCCCCTGGAGGCTAAATATCAGGATTCTCGTTCTACTTAGCAACTCGTCTCGTGGGGACTTATGTAGGCCACTGAGGGTCTTCCTAGTGTTACCTTTTGAAATCATGAGAAGCTGAAAAGGCCTAATCACCATTATGGGGCAAAATAGAGTTGAAGAAAGAAACGGCCTTAAAACTGTGGTATTAACTCCCTCAGCCTTGCAGGAAAACCTGCTACCCGGTGGTATTTCTGTAGTCACTCTTCCGATGAAAATGGATTTCAATCCCGTTTTTAAACTGGGATTCCCTTCTGAAGTGTGAGGAATAGAATTTCTAACTTGGATTCCCTTTCTTCCTATTCACACTTCATTAAAACAAATGCAGTGGGCAGTCCATAGGGGCGTAGGGATTTGCTAAGGGGCAAACTATTTCCCAGCTCAACTTGTCAGCCAAGAAACATTAAGGATGGTTGGCACATGTAAATGTAGGATGTGACCACAGCTGGCTGGGCTGCTTTCATTTTTGAACTATCCTTTCCATTTTTCTCTACTAATGAGGCCACAACTAGCCAATCTTTGGGTCATGATGAGAAGAAAGGGAGAAAATGTGTATGGAAGCGCTTTGAAGACTCTGACTCAGACATGAAGTAGAGACAATAGTTTCCTGTGACACATAACATGTTTGGGAGCCTTTTTCTTTGGTTTTGGTAAAAAAAAAAAAAAATTTAACCCTAGAGTCATCACAGTTTCTGAAGTGCAAAATTACCAATTGTGCCAAGTGGGGGAAAAAATGCAAGAATGGAATTTAAAATGTCAAGTCAACATTACTAACCACCAGCAAAATGCTAATTAAAACACAATTCATTATCACAAGGTACCTATCAAATGACTGTTGTTCAAAAAAAAAAACAGTGACAACAACAAATGCTGGTGAGTATGTGGAGAAACTGAATCACGTTTCCATTGCTGATATGAATGAAATAAAATAGTACACATAAGCCAATACAGTTCGTAGGCGTTTACTTCATAAAAGTCCCAAGCTGGAAACCACTCAGATAGCATTCATTGGGTACATGAGAGAGTTTCAAAATCTTGCTGGAAAATAGACTGAGAAGATAGAGGAATTTTCCCCATAGACTTTTCAAGTGCCCTCGTATACATCCCATGGCATATTATCCAGGGGTACAAAGGGGCAGGTTACTGATACACACAATGAAGATGACTGCGATTGTGCTGAGTGAAAATGGCCAACAGGTTTCATACTTGACACGTCTATTTACAAAACCGTTGAGAAATGAGAACAGACTAGGGGGAGCCAGGGGTTCGGGACGGAGAGGTGAAAGACAGAGGTGATTATAAAAGGGCGAGGGACCCTGGTGACAGAGCACAGCTGCCTCCTTGGGTTTCCGAGGCTGTGAATCGTAGCAGAGAGCCTCATCTTCTCCCTCCGGAGCAGAGGGTGGATTTGAACCGCTGACCCTGCTGTTATCAGCCCGACTCATAATACACCACCAGGACGCCTTTAACAGGGGAAGTGGCACAATCGCTGTGGTCATGGACATTTTCTGTGTCTTCACTGTGGGGGTGATTCACTAGTCAAACACGGGCACCTGTGTACAGGCATGCAAACAAATGAGGACAGGTGCACGGGGGAAATGCAAATAAGATAACTGAATCCTATGATTGTGGATCTCCTGGTTGTGCTTTTGTGCTATCGGTTCACAAAAAAAAAAAAAATGCCATTGAGAGAGACAGGGTAAAGGGTACACAGAACACTAGAATACTAGTTCCTATAACTCTGAATCTCCAATTACCCCCATAAGCATTAAAAAGCATAAATTAGGGCGGTGATGCCCCCCCCCAAAAAAAAACAAACAAACAAAAGGAAAAGCATAAATTAAAACTGTAAGCCTTAATATGCTCTTTTAGAATGAGAGGGTCTCGGGCCAGGTGGGAATCTGTTTCTTAGGAGCATGCTTTGGTCAGGTACCTTTGCGACTGCAGCAGACTGGCTGGTGTTTGGGATAGAGAAGTCAAATGAGGAAGACGGAGTTTGAAAGTGAGTTACATCATCCGAAGCAGCTGTTAGGCTTTGCTGCTGGGCTTCCTGATGCAAATAACATGCAAATGAGAGCAAGTGTTGATTATGGCAATGAGATTTTCTATTGAAACTGAGTCCATAATTCCAGAGTAGAGCAAAAGGCATCTTGTACTTATAAAAGAGATAGTAGAGATGGAAAATTGAAGTACCCTTGTTTGTTTGTTGTGATAAAAATATATGAAACAAAACATTTGCCTATTCAACAATTTTCACATGTATCTTCCACTGGCTCTGATTATATTCATTAAGCTATGCAACCATTCCCACTAATCTTTTCCAAATGAGAGCTCCTAAGTGGTGCAACCTGTTAATACGCTTGGCTGCTGAAAGGTGGTTGGTTCAAATCTACTCAGAGATGCCGCAACAGGAAAACTGGAGATGGAATTCTGGGAAATTAGCCATGGAAACCCCTGTAGAGTCCAATGCTACTCTGAGACACCGAGGTCACTGGGAGTCAGTCTTGCTTTGATAACTCCGGGTTCCCCATTGGGGAACTGCCTTGGAGACACTGTGGGAGGAAGAAACAACTAACCAAAAAGTCCAAACCCAACAGTCAAACTCAGCAACAGATGAGGCGGTCTAGTCTCTAAGACGCACATACTCAGAAACCCTTCAGGGCAGTTCTACCTTGTCCTCGCGGTGGTCACTGGGAGTCAGAATCAACTCCATGGCAATGAGTGTTTTCCTTTTCAGCGTTGTTTTGACTCCCAAACGATTTCACAACCATCACCATCAACTCAGTGCACCCTAAACAATGCCTCCCTCCCACCACTCCACACCACCCCCATGGCCATGGCTGCCACCAATGACCATTGGCCTCTGCACCTATCACTTAAGGAGGGACATCAGCATCTGCCTTTTCTGAGTATGATTCGCCTCACCCAGCATCATGTTGTGAGAGTTCATCCAGGCTGTGGCATGCATCAGGGCTTCTCTTTCTGACCAAGTAATATCCCATTGTGTGCACATGATACATTTTGTTTATCCAGATTCCTTCATGTGTTTCCTAATCAGCTCCCCAGAAGCTACAAAGTCTCAACCGTAAAGACGCTGGTCTAGGGCGTTTGTATCTGTTTGTATCTGTCCTACATGTGAAACCACCAGACAATCTCTCTCTCTCTCTCTCCCTGAAACATTTCATTCAAGTTTGTAGACAATGACCACTGATATATAGCTTTCCCATTGTTTCAGTATTCTCATTATTCCTATTCTAGTTGTTTCACTTCTGGTTGGCTTAAATAATTTCCTACCCACAACCTTCCCATCTATTCTTTAAGATATCTATGGTGCATTTGTTCCACATAGATGAGCTTTTTAAAAAGAAAAAAAAAAAAGAGTGCCATATTCATGGGTAGCAATCTTTACCCGCCAGAGCACTCCTTCAAGTCAGGTCATCAATATATCTGATGCATTTCCTTCCCTCCCATGAAATCTTTTTTGCAGGCCCTCAATCTCACTTGCAACGTGTGGGGTGATCCTACCCCCGAGATCTCCTGGATGAAGAATGAGAAGGCTCTGGTCTCCGACGACCACTGCAACCTCAAGTTTGAGGGAGGGAAGACGGCCTTCTTCACCATCACAGGCATCAGCTCCTCTGACTCTGGCAAATACGGCCTAGTGGTGAAGAACAAGTACGGCACTGAGATCAGCGACTTCACCATCAGTGTGTTCATCCCTGAGGAGGAGGCCAGGAAGGCGGCTTCAGAGGCCCCCAAAAGAAAATAAGAAGTCCCAGTGGCTGTAGCCATGTGTGGGAAGCACCAGGAGAACCCATGATTTGTGCTGCTTGTGTGGAGGGTTTAGGTTAAATCAAAGAAAGCCTTTGTAGTTTCTACTTCATTTTGGGGCTATATGTGGGAGAACTTGTTGAGTCTTTCATTCATATATAGATGAATGGCACCAACAGATGACATTTAAATAGTTTTTTTTTCTTTATCTACAAAGTAGGCATCAAGAAAATGCCATTGTTTGCAAGCACATTAGAAATGGTTTTCAGGAGAAGACCAGAATGAAGATGGGAGGGTGGAGAATGATGATCAGAGAACAGAAGAATGTATTGTGAAATTTGGGTTTAGTTGGACCTTTACCGGTAAATTCTCATGGATTGCAATTTTACAAATCAAATCAGATTTTACAAATCCAAACAGAGACTAATGGTGAAGCCAGCCAACGTATCCTGTGTGTTGTTACAGTATTATCTCTTGGCAGTCATGTAACTGGAAACTTTCTTGGTCTTAATAAAGAGGTCACACACCTTTCCTCTTCATCACCAGAGTGTTCTCCTTATTCTTACTGCTTCTCTGTTCAGTCAGTAGGCTCTGCTTATCATTCTCAACACTTCTCTTAGCACATCTTCGGGTTTGAATGCCTTTTGGCATAAAGCAGTATCTTTATCGTGTAACCAGATAAGTCATCTGAGGACTATTCATTCAGGCGTGTGACACTGCAGTCATCAGTTTAATGCCTGAAAAATTGGGTGCAATATCCATTCTGTGTCATGAGATGGGGTGGGGTGTCAAAGTGCCAGAACTGTCAGCAGAAAGTTCTGGCCTTGAGCCAACTGCAGTTGTCTCTCCCCACTCCATAGGGAATACTCTAGACACGTGGCTGCAGAGTAGATTCCTGAGGGAAAAGCTAAAGATGGGGAAAGAGACCAAGCAGGATCTGATCTCTCACAACCATGGGCTGTGCAGGTGAGAGACCCCATGTCAGTTACCTTTTAATCAGTTGCCATTGGGTCCACTTCTATCTATGGTGGCCCATGTGGATCAGAGTAGAACTTCTCCATTGGAGTCTTATTGGCTGGCATGTTACAAGTATAGTTAGCCATTGACTTATGGTAGGATTCCATTCCTACAACCCTTTCAGGCTCAGGAAATTTCCCCACCCCTTGCCCCCACCTCAGCCAGACCACTTAGGAAGCCTTTATAATAATCCAATGAGAGTGGTGGCCAGGGAAGATGAAAGTACAGAGATTAAGACACGGGTGAAAATTAGAAGGAGGTTAAGAACATGGATTGTTCAGGATGACTCAATTACCAAAGGAATATTTGACAATGTGGCAATATGTAAGATCATCATAAAAATCATTCTGATTCTTATATATTAAGGAAGATAAATATTAAAAAGAAATTAAGAAAACAGTGCTATATGCAATAGCCATCCAAAGATAAGATGATTAGGAATTAACCTGACCAGAGAAACAAAAGACTTGTACAAAGAAAACTATAAGCACTACAAGAAACCAAAGGAGACCTACATAAATAGAAGAATATACCATGTTCATGGATAGGACGATTTAATCATGAACATGCCAATACTCAGAACCAATAATGAGATTAGTGATACCAGGAAGGTAAGGGGAAAGTGAGGTGAGTAAGGGAAAACTGATCTCAATGATTGACTATAAACCCCTCTCAGGGGAATGGACAACAGAAAAGTGGGTGAAGGGATCGGTGTAAGAAATGAAAAAAAAATTATAAATTACCAAACGTTCATGAGAGAGAGAGGGTGGAAGGAGAAAAAAATGAGAAATTGCTATCAGGGACTCAAGTAGAAAGAAAATATTTTGAGAATATTCATGGCAACATATGTACAAATGTACTTGACACAATTGATATATGTATCGATTGTGATAAGAGCTGTAAGAGTCCCCAGTAAAATGATTTTTAAAAAAGAAAAAATGCCAACACTACCAAAAACAATCTATAAATATAATCCAATTTTGATCCAGAATTAAGCATCATTCTTTAAAGAACTTGAAATAATCACCAACATTATGTGGAAAGGAAAGACATTCAGGAAGCAGAGATGAAGGACAAAGTAGAAAGTAGTACACTTCCCAACCTCAAAATGTATCAAATAGCCAAGATAGTCAAAAGAATTGCTACTATACAATTATATTTATGCCACTGTAATATAGAATAAAGAACCAAGAAATAAATTCATCCACCAACAGACAACTGATTTTTAAGAAAAGGCTCAATGCATTAAATGGAGAAATACAAAACTTGGTACTAGTGAAATTATATTTCCATTTGCAAAAGAATCAAACATGTTTTACCAGTACCATACTTCACTCGACATACAAAAATAAACTCAAGAAGGATTAAAGAATGTAAATATATTTATATATGCAGATAGGGAAATAGATCTATGTGCATGTATTTATAGGTTTAGTATTAAGGTAGCAGATGGACATTGGGCTTCTACTCAAGTACCCCCTCAATGCAAGAATACTTGGTTCTACTAAGCTGGCATTTCATGATGCTCACCTTCCAGACACAATTGTTGAAGACAAAGCAGGTGCATAAGCAAATGTGGTGAAGAAAGCTGATGGTTCCTGGCTATCAAAAGATATAGAGTCTGGGGTCTTAAAGGCTTGAAGATAAACAAGCAGTCATTTAACTGAGATGCAATAAAGTCCACATGGAAGAAGCACACCAGCCTGTATGATCACAAGGTGTTGATAGGATCAGGTATCAGGCATCAAAGAGCAAAAAAATCATATGATTGTGAATGAGGGGGAGTATAGAGTGGAGATCCACAGCTCATCTGTATACAACTGGACACCCTCTTACACAAGAGTCATGGCGAGACAAGACAAGAGACAAGACAACCAGGGTGCAGTGTAGCAATGATGCAACATACGACTTTCCTCTGGTTCTTAAATGTTTCCCCATCCCTACAATCGTGATCCCAGTTCGACTTTACAAATCCGGCTAGATCAGAGGGCGTACACTGGTACAAATAGGAACTGGAAACACAGGGAGTTCAGGACAGATAAATACCTCAGGATCAATAATGAGAGTAGCAATACCAGGAGGGGAAGGGGCAGATGAGGAAGAAAGGAGGAACTAAACACAAGGACCTTCATATAACCACCTTCCTGGGGGACGGACAGCAGAAAAGTGGCTGAAGGAAGACATTGGTCAGTGTAAGACATAAAAAAATAAAAATTTATATATGATCATGGGTTCATGAGGGAGGAAAGGAGGGTAGGGGCAGGAGGGGGTGGGAGAAATGAGGATTGGATACCAAAGGTTCAAGTAGAAAGCAAATGTTTTGAGAACGATGATGGCAACAAATGTACAAATGTGCTTGACACAATGTAAATATGTATGGATTGTGATAAGAGTTATATGACCCCCCCTCCAATAAAATGGTTTTTTTTTTCATTTTTGGGGGGGGGCATCACTGCTCTCAGGTGGTGGGAGTAGCTTTTGCTCCGTGGAGCTGGAATTGAACCTCCATTCCCGTGGGCCGCAGTCCCGCGAACAACCAGTATGCCACCGGGGCTCAGCCCAAAAATGATTTTTTAAGAAGAATTAAAGAGCTGTATTTAAACCCAGAACTGTCAAGATCATCAATGAAAAGCTAGTGACAAACTAGGGGCTCTAATATGTAGCATACATCCACTGTCAAACTTAATGAAAAGCACACAGCAGGAAACAAAATAGATGGCTGAGACCTAAAATAAGGCACTTGTGTACATCAAAAGGCTTCATCAAAAGAACAAAAAATGAACACATAGGCTGTGAGAAACTTTTTTGACAATTATGTACCAGACAAGAGACTAATCTCTAAAACCTATAGAAAACGTCAATGCCTCCACAAGGCAGATGAGAAAACATGAAGAAATGCTTTCAATCAATAGCCACTTGTTAGCTGCACATCAAAACAATGAGCTCCCACCTCACCCTGGTAAACAAACAAACAACAGAAAATAACTAGTGCTGGAGAGTGGATGTGGCAGGCATGTACTCTTGTGTCAATTTCATGTTTGAGAGTATAGGGGTGGAGTCGAGCCTGAAGTCAATCTGGAGACAGCTAATGAGACCTCTGTCTGGGCATGGCTTTCTCCTGAGAATTCTTGGAAATCAAGAGGAATTTTCCCCTTGGAGATGAGAGAATCATGGCACAGTCCCTTGGAGACACTCTACTGACAAGACACAAGGCGGGCTCCCGTGAGACATCCCGGAGGAGAAGCCATGTGGGCTTACCCTGATGGAACCAGACCTCTGAAGCAGGAAAAGCCACATAGAGACTCCTGCCAGTGCTAAGATGCTTGAGAAACCACAGAGCTTCCCCTGCCAGCTCTGAGATGCTTCTACCACCATGGATACACAAGACTCTGCACCCACTGGCTGGTGATTGTCCTGGTGTCATTGCATGTGCCTCATGAACCTGAAGAAGGCTTTATAGACTAGTATTAGACATATGAGCTAATATTGAACTCGTGGACTTGGACTGGAGTGTGTTGGGAGGCTTTCTCAATGTTCCTCTCCTCTTGTATCTAGACCTCTCCCTTATACACATATGTGTGTTTATGAATTTGTTTCTCTAGTCTACCTGGACTAACACACTGGGTGAAGTTAAACCTCATGCACTGCTGGTGACACTGTGAAAAACAGTATGTTGCTTCCCCACACAATTTTGAATAGTATGTGAGCCATCAATCCCTCTATTTTATTTATACTCTCCAGAAAAAAGAAAAGCAGAGCTCGAACAGACATATGCATACCCATATTCATTACAGAAACATTCACAATAACAAAAAGATAGAAGCAACCTAAATACCCACAGGTAGAAGAATGGATAAATGACTTTAGTACATACACACAAGCCCCTGCTAAAGAATAATGATGAAACTGTGACACATGTCACAACCTGGAGGCATTTGGTGGACATTATGCTGAGTGGGGTTGTGGTGGTTAGGGATAGTTAAGTGGGTTATAATTCATAGTAACCCAAGGGTCAGCAGAATGGAACACAGAAGAATAAAATAGTCCTGGGTCATCCTCAAAATTGTTTTTAAATGTGATTTCATTATTGTAACCACTGTATGACTCCATCTCATTCAGGATCTTTCTCTTTTTTTGCTGCCCTTCTATTTTACCCAAAATGATATGCTTTTCTAGGGACTGGTCTCTTTTGATAACATCTCCAGAGTACATGAGATGAAAGCCTGCCATCCTGCCTCTAAGAGCACTTTGACTTTATTACTTCCCGAACAGATTTTCTTGATCACTAAAGTTAGTTGATCCCAAAAGGACAAATAGTGTATGAGACCACTAGTGAAAAATCAAGATCAAAGTTTTCATACCCCAAATTGACTTTAATGGTTACCACATGTGGGAAGGGAAAGAAAAAGAAGTAATAGGCTAGCTGGTAAACAAGCGGGAGATGGATGAAAAAGTGGGTTGAACCACAGCAGACAAAGGGATCAAAAAAACTGTGTTTCATACATACAATGGAGTACCGCGCATCCCTAAAAAGCAGCCAGGCATGTGTGAAGCACATCGCTACATGGGAAGAACTGGAGTAAATCGTGCTAAGTGAAGTAAGCCAAGCACAAAAGGACAAGTTCAACATGAGTCCACTGAGGTAAGCTTAAAGGGGGCAGAGGTGCATAGAGAAAAAGCTACTATACACATGCATCCCCAGGGTGAGGTCCAGCAACTATGACAGGGGTCAAGCACAATCCAGGGATACATAGGGCAGCCTACTGAATAAGAGGGGGAAAGAAAGAGAAAACAAAAAGTGGGAGAAGCAGGGCACCAAATCACCCGAGGGGAGGGTATTATTTATATCTTCACAGGAGAAAGAGAGAGAGAGAGACCAGCTTCAACCCGATGTGCCAAAATGTGAGTACATTATACTGGCATGTACCAGGGAGCCAACAGAGAGGTCTGTGGGGCCAGCCCCAATCTCAACTATGTGGACACCCCCTGCCTCCGCACCCCAGAAGAATGCACTTCAGAGGACAGTACTGGCACTACAATTTGGGGAGAGGGGCATGTCTGATTAGAGCACATGGGAGATCTGAAAAAGAATAGAGAGGGAGGAGATGACATCCTGGCCCACCAAGCCCTAAGGATGATATTCCTGCAAACAACACAGAGAAGACCATAAGACCGGCCCCACCAGAAGACATGACATCCATCACTAAACCATTGTGCTGTGGAGGACATCACTGGAGGCACGGTGTGGGAATTGTCCACAATCTGACCCCATCACACTGAGGTGAAACACTAAGGGCGTGCAACAGAGCAGCAAGGGGAGCAAAGTGATGAAATCCACTGGGAATACCAAAAATAGACTTTGGAGACAGTGTGGCACCCCGTCATACTCAACTGAAAAACACTCATAAAGGCCAACAAACAGACCTTGAATGATTTACCGGCCTTTCCATTTTTGTCAGTGGCTTTCTTTCTGTTGTTATTTTGTTTTTGTTATCATTGTTTTGTTGGCCTTGACTTCCTTTGTGGTTTTATTTGGCTTTGCCTGGATTTTGTGTTTATTAATGTAGCTGCATATTTATTTAGATAAGATAGGTGGAATACATGATTCAGAGATGAAAAGAATGGGACCAATGGTTCCAGGGGGATACAGGAGAAGAAGTGGGAGAAGGAAGAGGTGGAGGTGGGGGGAACAACCTAGGGACTAGGGAACAACAAGTGAATTAAAATCAATGGAGAGAAGGGCAACGGAAGACTAGTGAGGCTTAATCGAGGGCAATGTAGCAGCAAAGAATTACTAAACCCAAATGAAGGCCGAACATGATGGTGGGAAAAGAAGAAAGTAAAAGGAAAGAGAGGAAAAACACAGGAGGCAAAGGATATTTATAGAGGCTTATATATAGGCATGTACATATATAAATCTATAATTAAAAGAGAGGGATAGAACTATGTATTCATAACTATATGTTAAGAATTAAGGTTGCAGATGGACATTGGGCCTCTACTCAGGTAATCCCTCAACACAAGAACACTTGGTTCTATCAAACTGGCGCTCCACAATGCTCACCTTCCTGACACAATTGCTGAAGACAAAGCATAAGCAAATGTGGTGAAGAAAGATGATGATGTCCGGCTATCAAAAAATAGAGTGTCTAGAATCTTAAAGGCTTGATGATAAACAAGTGACCATCTATCTGAGAAGCAACAAAGCCCACATTGGAGAAACACACCTGTCTGTGTAATCATGAGGTTTGATGGGATCAGGTATCAGGCATCTAAGATCCAGAATAAAATCATACCCAATGTGAACGATGGTGGGAGGGCAGTGCATGGAGTGAAGACCCAATACCCACCTATAGACAATTGGACATTCCCTCACAGAGGGGTCACAGAGAAAAGATGAGCCAGTCAGGGTGCAGTATCACACCGATGAAACACAACTTTCCTTTAGTTCTTAAGTGCTTTGTTTCCCCCACTATCATGACCTCAATTCTACCTTACAAATCAGATTTGACCAGAACATGCACACTGCTATAGAGAGGAGCCACAGCACAGGGAATCCAGGATAGATAAGCCCCTCAGGCCCAGCAATGAGAATAGAGATACCAGGAGGAGAAGGGGATGGTGGGGGGAAGAAAAGGGAAATAGATCACAAGGATCAACACATAATCCCCTCCCAGGGGGACAAGCAACAGAAAAGTGGGTGAAGGGTGACAGAGGATGATGTAAGATATGAAAATAATAATCTATAATCTATCAAGGGTTCATGAGGGAGGAAGGGCAGAGGAGGGAGGGGGGAAATGAGGAGCTGATACCAACAGCTCAAGTAGAAAGAAAATGTTTTGAAAATGATGATGGCAACATATGTAGAAATGTGTTTGATACCATGGATGAATGTATGGATTGTGATAAGAGATGTAAGAGTACCCAATAAAAGTATTTTATTTTGTTAAAAAAAAAGGAAAGTATTACTATCAAAAGAAATCAGTGACATGGACTCCATATAGCAACACATATGAGACATGCAATGAGGATGGGGTTTAAATAATAATGAAATCTAAGAATTTGGGGGGGAAAAGACAAAACAATCTGATAAACCTAGAAACAGATAAAAAAGAAAACATGAGAAAAATACTGAAAATGCTGAATACCATGCTGAAGACTTGGTAGATTGGGCTAACAACTTGAGAGATTAGGTCCAGTTTTCTCAGATATCAGGCTTTTAAAAAAATTTTTGGCAGATATAATGACACTTCCAGGTACCATGTAGCATTTGTAGCTGAAATAGTTTTACTGGCATATATTTCACATATCATACAATTTAATCATTCAATCATATTAAAATGAGTTGTACAATCATCACCACTCTGTTTTTTGCTGTTTTTTGTGCCCTGCTTATGTGTTAGTCAGGGGTAGACTTGAGAAACACACTCATGTGTTTAAGACTCATATGCATAAGAAAGAACTTTATATGCAAGAGCAATTGAACATTGGGAAGACATCCTAGCCCAGTCCAGATCAAGCCCATAAGTCCAATATTAGCCCACCTGTCCGAAACCAATCGATCAAGTTCTCTTCAGACTCATGAAGCATATACAATGGGGCCAAATGCAGGAAGATCACAGACTAGAGGGTGGAAAGTCTTGTGGATCCAGTGAGGGCACAAACATCTCAGTAAAAAAAATTTTTTTTTTAAATCTCAGTGTTAGATGGGACTCCACGTGGCTCCTCAAGCTCCGGGCTCTGGCTGCGTTGGTGCAGCTCCATGAGACTTGTCATCTATAATATCTCCCAGGCCCTATAGCCAGCGAGCTATTTATCTCCGAAGTGCCTCCAGATGAGGCCCTCAAGATGCCACCTGATTGATAGACTAAACTCCACACCTTCACTCTTAAGTCTCATGCTCTACCATCTTGGTCATGTATTCATAAATCTGCATAAGGCAACAACTTGAGAAATTAGGTCCAGTTTTATCAGACATCAGGCTTTTTTTTTTTTTTTTTTTTAGTTTTTGGCAGATATAACGACACTTCCAGGTACTACGTAGCATTTGTCATCAATAATATTGCATTGTCATTAGCATAAACTATAGGCCCTGATTCCTTCTAAGTACTTACAGTTATTACATCAAAAAATGACTCATGGATTAATAAGATCACTAACACAGACTCCACGTATTCACTGTGTCCTACTTCGTAGCCCTGCTTCATCTCTCCATAAGATCTCTAGAAAAAATAGCCAAACTTTACAGAAGAGTACCAATACCTAATGATCATCAAATCATCATGTCTTCAGATATTTTATTTTTTGAAATAGTTTTACTGGCATATATTTCACATATCATACAATTTAATCCTTCAATCATATTAAAAAGAGTTGTACAATCATCAACACCTTGTTTTAGAACATTTTCTTCTCATACTTGTTAGTTCCCAATTCCCTCCTCCCCCCTTCCTCTGCCATAGTGTTAGGCAATTATCATTCCAGTGATTGTGTCTAGTGTTCTACCTAGCCTAAATTTCATATACAGAAAATCATGCAAAACACAAACAGTAAGTTAACAAACCAAACAACAACAACGACTGGACAAAACAAAAAAATCTCCATGTTATTTTTGACCTCCTTTGTCATTTCAGAGATGAAATTCTGTAAGAAAACTTTTGGAGGGTTTAAAATAGACACGGAGATTAAATTGATACATTTATATTAAAATCTCAAGCTCTAAAATTTGCATGAACATTTCCAAAATTATTTAGCTCACAGTTATGTACATTTAAAGTACTTTTTACACTTAAAAATTAAATGTTTTCTCTGCAATCGAGACTCAAGAAGGGATAATAATACTTGTCATGAAGTCACAAGCATGCTGTGTGTACCCAGATGGTCCCTCCTATCCATTTTGAAGGCATATATTTGCAGTCTGAAAAAAAAAGAACGTACAATTAAGTATTATTTTAAGCCGTTTTAAAACAAAATAGGTCCTGGTCTGAATAAATTATGAAAGTGGTGCTTCCATTCTGTGGCCTTGAGTTTGGGCTTCATTGCCTCAATCCTACTTTCTTCCCTCTCGGTTCCAAAAAGAGCAAAGGGCATGGCCCTTCAGAGTGAGACTTTAACCTGAAGAGTGATTGGTCCTCACAATATCGCAGAAACAGCTCAGTGACAAGCGAGACAACATCACTGAAGCTTGCGGCTAGAACCAGTAGGTGTTTCCTTCCTGAGAACAGGAAATGTGTCCTAGAATCAGAGGGGTTTTTCGCATCAATTCTGCTGTCATTGGCTGTCAGGCTGACTTTAGTTCTCTCACTCAGACATCTTCCTGGGCATGGCCAGAGGAAGCTCGCCAGGTAGGTCTCCAGGACAGCTACAGCACAGACATCAACCTCCTTCATCTATTGTTCCTCCCTTCCGTCACGTCCTTGCAGACCCAGAGGAAAAGAGCTACCTGTGCCTCAGACCCCTCCCCTGGCAGATCTCTGTCAATGCAGGCACCTTCTCCTCATACACCGGAACCTCTCCCACCCCGAGTCAGGGTCTCCTCACACACCCCGAATCAGGAAGCACAAGACAGCTGGAACGTGTTGGCTTCATTGAAAAGAAAACTGGAGAAGAGAAAGAACTCATTGCTGGAGCAGCATCCAGGAATCCAAAAATCCCCCTCTCAGAAAAGGTTCCATTGTGCTCAAATAAAGAGTAGACAGTAGTGAGAATGGAAAGGAGTCTTTATTTCCATCTCAAAATTGAAGGAGGCAGTTAGCTACATGGTGTCCCAGTAAAAACCCAGTGCATCATTTCTTCTCTTGATGCATTCCTTCTTTCAACAATGATTTACTTAGAGTCTGGACTCATCCATCTCTGCTCCCTGCAGGCCTCTTAACTGACCTGTATGGAGAGCCCAGTTTCTCCAAGATTCCTGCATTCTAACCAGGCATGTGAAGACAAGTGGAAAACCACTGAGAGCTTTTACCCTGAACAGGCACTCCCAGGAGAAATGTCATTGCCCGTCGGGTGAAACACTGGTTTTTTCCTCTCACTGGAGGAGAAGTGGACCAGCGCAGCCCTGATGTGTCCCTGGCTGGGAGGAAAAGGAAACAGGGAGACAGGGAAGAAGGGTACAAAATACTTACTGGCTTTGATAAATAAATTTCATGTCTACAGACGTATTTTGCTTTAACATTTTTATTGAAATTGTTATCCATTTGACATTCCTTGAGACTTTCAGCAATTTTGTTTCTAATCAAGGCCAAATTATGATTCTTAGTATTTCAAAAAGTGGAAGCACTTCTAACGCAGCATTAAAAAAGGTTGCTGCCATAACTATGCAGCACCACAGCCATCTCAAAACTGTAAGTAAAAAATATAATGATAACCATCTTAGCTGGAGGAATAAAAATTTATTGGTAGTTTAAATACCATGCTAAAGTCACCTTTCATAAAATAGAGATATTTTGATGTCCTCAGCCCAACTAAAATCTGGGTCAATGGCATTTGAACAGCACCTCTGTGGTTGAAGCAGATTGACATCCTGTATAGTGCTAAATTCTGAGCCAGCTTGCCTCATTTCCAGTTCTACTTTATAATACAAAAACTAACACAGTAGGAACCTTCTTAACACAAGGCTAAAGATATTCAGTAAGTGTTCAGATAAATAATTGAAAGCAAAATAAATAAAAAGCAAGGGGAAATTAAAATAGAACACGTGCTATTTTAAAGATTTGTAGCAGTTGCAAAGTATGGAAATACAGTTGTATGTTGTATGCTATTGTTATTGCATTAACGTTATTGCATATAGTAGTGTGATAGGCAGGTTTATTGTGACAAACTGGCCAATAAGCGCAAGTGGGATTAAGAAGGTCACAGTATGATTGCAGGGCAAAGAGATCAAGGGCTTGGCAAGCCCAGTCTCTGTCTCTTGCTCTGTGGTGATCGGACCAGTGTGTGGCAGCCTGAGCTAGTTCTCTGCCTCAACTTGCAAGCAACACTACCTGTGGGACACCCAACTCATGGACCATGTTGTCAGAGCTTGAGGTTCCTTCAAGACTTGCTTCACCACACTGCTGGGGCCTGTCGGATCCTGTCCTCTGGCTAACTGTTGGTGATCCACCCTGATGCTTGCTGTCTGTGGCCGGACTGCCTGCACTGCTCTATGGAGACTCAGCTCTCTGCTTCCCTGACCTTGGACCCAGCAGCCCTCATGAGTTGAAGGACTTCAAGTATATTAACTGTTTCACAGAAGTGAACTGAGCTGAACTGAGAAGTGAGTTGATCTGAGCCCTTTGTGCTACTGTGTGGACTAAATAGCTGCTATATTCCTTTGTGAGATATATATATATATATATATATATATATATATACACACACACACACACACACATATATATATATATATATAAAATCATAAGTATCCTGGCTTTGTTTCTCTAGAGAACCCTGTATAACACAAGTAGGAACATACATATTACATAGAATACAGTGGTACATTATTAATGTATTATAGTTGCATACTATAGGGATGAAACAAGATAAAGTTTAGGGACTTCAGCAATTTTTTTTAAAATAGCTTTATTAAGCTATAAGTAACATATTATACAATTCAATACTTCAGGCATATTAAGCAGGGTTATGTAATCATCTCCAAAATCAACTTTGGAACCTTTTCTTCCTTCTTGTATCCTTGGTGTTGACTCCCCATTTTTCTCACACACTTTCTGTACCCCCAGGTAATCATTATTCAATGACTGGCTTCTTAAATCCATTCAGCTCTCTCTCTCTCTTTTTTTTTTCAACAAGGGGGAGCTGCCCTTTATTCCAGAACCAGACCTCTGAAGGTGGCAAGAATGGCGTGGCGCTCATGTGGGAGAGGCAGGAACTCATGATGCATTGCTTATTCACTGCCACCCCTCTCCCCCGGCTGAGTGGCTTTAAAGCAGGGAGTTTTTATCTGAGCACCCCTGGACTTCCAGAGTCACCTCCACCATGCAGCACGGCAGGTTTCACAATCAAACCACTGGGTCGGGAAACGCTCCACTTGGAGCACAAGACCCAGGCTCAGTAGCCCGGTGCGGGGGGCCACAGGGCGCTCAGGCCGAGTGTGCCGGGGTCCCACAGGGCTTGTGCCACGAGTCGATGGCCTTGCTCACGATGGCGTCGTCCGAGCTGTCCGGGGGGATGTTTTCCAGGAACCTGGTGATCTTCTCGGCACTGTGCAGGGCCATTACTTTGATCTGAAAGGTAAGCAGAATCTCCTCGGCGACAAACACGCGGATCTTACAGGATCCACTTACATACGACTTTGTCCCACACCTTCTGCAGACTGGACTCAGGCAAGCACCCGGCAAAGCAGGTCTTGAACCAGAGCTCATAGGGCAGTTTGGAGAGCGCAGAACACGTCTTCAGGTGACTCAGCAGCCTGCTGTCTTCCAGATTCAGGTACTGCTCAAATGCCCTTGGCAGCTGGGGCAGAGCGTCCCGGTA
This sequence comes from Nesogale talazaci, assembly GCA_004026705.1. NCBI lineage: Eukaryota > Metazoa > Chordata > Mammalia > Afrosoricida > Tenrecidae > Nesogale > Nesogale talazaci. Next base: position 37,251 of record PVJH01010965.1, read on the forward strand.
CTTCCAGAGCTGGCTGACAAGCTACGGATGACCCAGTAGCAGTCCACCCTGTCTTCCACCATCAGTCCACCCTGTCTTCCACCATCTTTTCCACGGCTTTCGCAATGGCCACAAACACCTTGTCTTCCGGCTTCACATTCAGCTCTCTTTTGAGGAATAAAATGCTGAACGGTATTTGAAATTGCTCCTCTTTTCTAAGGTGGTCACCACATGAAATGTATAGCATGTCCTTCATCAGCACAGAAAGCCTATCACAAAGGCATCCTTAATAATGAGAGTCACACAGTGGGAACTCTCTTTAAAGTGAAATGGAAAAAGCTAGTGAGAACATGTTTTCTTCCCTCAAGGCATTTTGTATGATGATTAAGCAACTCACTACCAAAATAATAATGATGATAATAATAATAATACAATTCAATTCTGCTTTAGTGAATGAGTCCTTAAGAATTCTACAGTATGAGGGTTGAGCCCCGGTGGCGTAGTGGACTGTGGCCCACTGGGATGGAGGTTCAATTCCAACTCCACAGAGCAAAGACTGGGCCTCCTACTCCCACCACCAGAGGGCAGTGATGCCCCCACCCCCCAAAAAAGAATTCTACAGTATGAAAACACAGTATTTTCCTTTGCTAAAGGTACATATATACCTGTAGTCGTTAAGTTCAAGCTTATTACATCTTTGGAGCTGGTGTTCATTAAATAAAAATGTATTTTAAATGATTCTAAAAATCAGATATTTGAGGAACTTCTCAATATAGAGAAATTGCAAGTTCATCTCCAGATCACTACAATAACGCAAATCTCACAGAATGCCACACAAATGTTTTGGTTCTCCAGTACATAGGAGGAGGCTTCAAAAAGTTCATGGGGCAATGGAGTTAAACTAGAAAGGAATCCTCTAGTGAAATTTTCTAGAGGTTCCTCATATGAAAGTTCTAGTTACACTCCTCTGTTGTCTAATAAGGGTGCAATAGCATCACGAGGTCTCTTTGAAATATTGTGAGAATCCCCAAAATGTGACACAGACGCCTGGAGTGAGGACATACTGCTGGGAAGGAGTGGTGCCAGGTGACTTAATTGTGCAGAGTTGTCACAAACAATCGATTTCCTTAGAATGTATTACCGGTCACCCACAGTCAAGCAAAACCCAGTCAAACGAGGTGTGCTTGTATGTGACTTCAGATGTGAAACAGAGGTCAGTTTTGATGTGATTGTTTATCATCCATTTGTTCATTGAACAAGTATTTATTGAGCAAAACACTGTGACCAAACAAGTATGAATCAGGATGCTGACTTCTAATTGATGCACTCACTATCTAGGCCATAAATAGCCAGAATATGTGTAACAAGCTGGTAAAGAGAATATTGATGACGTGCTGCCAACTGACTTCAGAGGAGGATGGAATACTTATTCGACAGTGAGGGGAGGATAAAGAGGAAGGGGAATACAAGATTTAGGAGGGTTTTACAGAAAGTTGAGCATTGTACCTGAGCTTGATTGAACCAGTAGACTTTATCCCTTTGGACACTGAAAACCCCCTTAATAAATAATTGTCACTGAGTATGTCACATTCAAGTCAACCCCATAAGTGTCAGAGTAGAACTGGGAGGTTTCAGTGGCTATTGTTTCTCTCTCTCTCTCTCTCTCTCCCTCTCTCTCTCAATCAATCAACCAACCAGTGTCTCTTACAAAGTAATTCTGCGTGAACCTTTCTGACAATCGCTGAGCACCAAACAGCTAGCATCATGAAGGGACTTCTTTAAGATTGAGGGGAATGAGATTTCTGTTAGAAATCACTTGACACCACAAAGACATCCCACAAGCAGAGAGTTCAATAAAAAAGTAAGCTACAATAAAAATTGTGAGAAACGAGCTGCCCAGGAAAAGTCCTTTCTCCACAGAGATTATCGATGCTCTTCCACCTCCCAGGCCACTCAAGCTGACAACCAAGCCCCGCAATGCCAGTGAACACTATGAGGAGACACACGGGGTGCATACGACATACACTGACCTTGAGAGTCAAAAATCAAAATACAGAGCAGGAAAAGGTTAAAAATAAACATTTATTGACAATCTACTAGTTGCCATGCATTGTATTCAGCATTGGGTTAGAAATTGATTTCTAAAAGTGATTTCTAACTTTTGTTGCAGCTGCCAATAAGAGCACACTCAGGGTCTTCTAACCACTATTCTAAGCATTTTACTCATTAGGTCCTATTAAGAAGTATCTAAAGAATCAGATGAGGAAGTCGAAGTATCAAAGATAACTGTTGTCTAAGGTCAGGTGACCAGTAAGTGGTGTTTGGAGTCTAGGCATTAGACAAATCTATATTCTTTTTTGGGGGGGAGGGGGGGAGCATCACTTGCCCTGCTGGGAGTAGGAGGTCCAGCCTTGCTCCTGGAGAGCTGCTACTGGATTTGAACCACCAGCCCAGTGGGCCTCAGTCTGTGCACAACCACTACGCCACCAGGTCTCAGCCCAGACAAATCTATATTCTTAATGGTTAATTATGCTCAACTGACAATCAGGTTAAATGTGGCTAGAAATATTTTCCTGTCTGAAAGATACGCCAAGAGTATCATCACCCTCTCAGCTTGTTATGGGGCACGAGTGGGATGGTCTAAGAGAGAAAATGGGACACTTTTGGTCATTGTGGCAGATGGAGCTGCTACAGGAAGACGCCTCCACCCACACATTCCAAATACATAAAAATGCCGACAAAAATAGCACGGTATATTTAGAACATGAATGGAGAAAGAGAAACCTCTTGAATGTAAAAGTCTTTAAGGAAAGACATTATATCGTCATTACTGACTCTCCAGTGCTTAGAATTGTGCCAAAAACATCCGTAAACATTCAATAAGTACTTCTCGTTGGACGAAAGAGTGGGGCCATAAAGGAAACATAAACTCAAAGGCAAAGTTATATGCAGGAATAAGACTGAATGAAGAAGGAAGACAGGAGCTGGAGCTTTTCATGTTCCTTTAAGATAAATGGCCTGGCTACAAGCTCTCGATTATAAAACCAAGGAGTTGTCTCCTCTGTCCAACAGGCTAGAACATTCAACTGGGCAACCAATCACCAGAAGCCACAGGGAGCTGGTTTGCTCTCCTAGTAATTTATTGAAATACCACCACTGCAGATGAGTCATAGGTAAAAATTATACACAATACAGGAAGTGAACTACCATCAGGAAGAATCACAAAAAAAGTCATTCCTATTCAAGAATTAAAATGAATGGAATATGAAAGAACCTCTTGAAAAAAGGGGTTTAGAAGGTTGGAAGACATAAAGAAATACAATCTATAAGAAAGATATAGGCTGAGCCCCGGTGGTGTAGTGGTTGAGTGCGGGACTGCGGCCCACTGGCCTGGCAGTTCAAATCCAGGAGCAAGGCTGGGCCTCCCACTCCCACCAGAGGGCAGTGATGCCCCCAAAAAAACAAACAACAACAACAACAACATGAAAACATGGGGGATTAAGAAAGATCTGGTGATTTGCTTCTGTAAAGATCAGAGCAAAGAAAGCCCTACACAGCCAATTGAATCAGTAATCTGTAGGATAGCCCTCGTTGGAAATGTCATGAGTAGGAATTCACTAATAAATTCTATTTAGATATCGAAACACCAACTCGCTCCATCGAGTCAATTCTGAGTGACAGCAACCCAATGGACACAGTGAAGTAGCCCCATGGGTTTCCAAGACTGACTCTACCAGAGCAGAGTGAGTGGTCGGTGCTTTGGGACAGCTGGCCCTGAGGCTGGCAGCCCATCCTGTTACTCGCTGGGCCCCCAGGCTCCTCCTATGTGAAGGGGAAATTGACTGAAAGGGAAATGGAGTGAGGGAAGGTGGCACAGTTGGTTAGGCGTGGTACTACAAGACAAAAGGCTTATGGTTTACACCCGGGAGTCCCTTGCTCCAGGAGGGAGAGATGAGGCGGTCTACTTCCGGAAACACGAACAGCTTCAGACACTGTGTGGAGAAGTTCTAATTGTTTGACAGTATGTGATCATGAGTTGGAATCAACTTGAAACTATTTTTAAACATAAAATAATGATTCAGATTAACTAGAATATGCCATGTGGAGCAAAGAATTACTGTATATATATATATATATATATATATACACACATATATTTGTGACAGGTATTATTGCACTATCTGAACAAGAAGCACAAGTCTGAGTCAATGAGAATTTCATTTGTTTTACACCAGTTCATAAAAGATATTTATTGGAGTGAAGAACTTTTTAAATGTTTCCCTTTTAGGCATTCATATAAAAGATTATCAAAGGCAATCCTATGGTAATGGAACTAATTTGATTGGTAAATAGAGACCATATGAGCAAGAGGTGTGGCTGAAAACCCAGGAGCATTCTACATAACACATATGGCTCTTGGTCTCAGTTGTCCTTGGTGACCTGATTCAGCTGGGTCATTAGTGGAGATGTTTTGAAATAATATAGACACCAAATGGCACAAGAGAGAACTTTCCATGAAACTCATATTTGAGTTTATAGCAACCCTCAGAAACATATAAATAGAATTAAATTTCAGAGTGATTGCTTAAATACTTTAGCATTCGATATTTTTTTTTTAGCGTCATTTTTTTTTTTAATTTACTTTTGTGGGCATCACTGCTCTCTGGTGGTGGGAGGAGGAGGCCCAGCCCCACTGCTGGAATTGAACCTCTGTCCCAGTGGGCCGCAGTGCCGCGCACAATCACGACGCCACCGGGGCTCAGCCCAGCATTCGATATTTTATTCAAAACAAAATAAACTTGGCTGAGCCCCGGTGGCGGAGTGGTTGTACGCAGGACTGCGGCCCACTGGGACGGAGGTTCAATTCCAGCAGTGGGGCTGGGCCTCCTCCTCCCACCACCGGAGAGCAGTGATGCCAAAAAACAACAACAACAACAAAAATAAATTAAATAAAATAAACTTAAATGAGTCACTCTATTATTAATATTTACTAGACAGTCAGCACATGCTTTAGTTCTTTCATTCACTTACATTTTGCCAAAAAGTTGTTTAAAATTTGGACATGAAGATGGCGACATGTGTACCCATATGCTTGATCCGAGTGATGCATGGAATGTTATAAGCGCTGTAAGAGCCCCCAATCAAATCATTGAAAACAAAACAAAAGAAAAAGTTACTTAAAAACAAAATCTTAAGAACCTGAGTGGCGTAGTGGATGTTAGGTTGTTGGGTTGTTAACTACGAGGGCAGCAGTTCCATACCACTACAAAAAACAAAATCTTAGAGAATATGGATATATATGTATATATATATGTATATTTGAGGAAAGTATGGAGCGCCCTGGTGGCCGAGTGCTTATGCATTGTCCTGCTAAGCATAAGGTCAGCGGTGTGAAACCACCAGCTGCTCTTTGGGAGCAGATCGCGGATGTCTGCTCGCACGGTTCTCGTCTCAGAAACTCACGGGGCAGTTCATCCTGTTCTACAGAGCCCTGAGGAGTCCGAATCCACTTGCTGGCAGGGAGTGAGTGAGGAAAGTACCCACGAACCTGATGGACACATAAACGTGGTTCTCAACCTTCCTCGCGCCACGACCCTTTCACACAGTTCCTCGTGCTGTGGTGACTGCTCCCCCCGCCTCCACTATCAAATCATATCCGTTGCTTCTTTAAAACTGTAATTTTGCTACTGTTATGCATCGGGCCGTTTGACCCCCAAAGGGGTTGGTTGCGACTCACAGGTTGAGCACGGCTGCTCTGTAATATTGCTGGCATCAATGACCTGTCCTTGTAGAAAGAGGGCATTGGACAAGGGAGCAAGGAAGAATACATTATTTTAAGTAGGGTAGTATTGTTAGTTCTAGGGGTAACTTGTGGAGTAATTTCTTTTTTTTGGGGGGGGGGGCATCACTGCCTCTGATGGTCGTGAGAGCCACCGCTGGATTTGAACCGCCAAGTCCGTGGGCCGCAGTCCCGCACTCAACCACTTATGCCACCCTCATGGATACAGCCTCTCATTCAACATTGAGTATGTTATGTACTTTTCATTTCTTCCAAAAATCCATTATCATTCTCCAATTTGACATGGCAAAAAGGCCTTTGAAGGAGATAGGCAATTTCAATCAAAACACTTTGAAAGAAGGTATCGTTATTTTGAATGAATTATGATACAGGTGGCCATCCAATTTTATTGGCCATTGTGCTCGCTTCGGCAGCTCATATACTAAAATTTTGTTGGACATTGTTTATTTTCTTTCATATATAAAATTTCTAATATTCTAATGCGTGAATACAACTTTTGGATTGAATTGAATGCCATAATTCTATAAAAGGTGCTGGGACTGAGCCCCGGTGGTATAAGTGGTTGAGTGTGGGACTGCAGCCAGCAGACTTGGCAGTTCAAATCCAGCGGTGGCTCTCAGGAGCAGCACTGGGTAACCCCTACGACCACCAGAGGCAGTGATGCCCCCCTCCCGAAAAAAAAGGTGCTGAAATGTATAAGACTTTTTGATATCATGTATCTTTTAAACAAAACAATGCTTCCACAAATATTAGCAGATGGGGTTGAAATAATTTTTCTTAGTAGGAAAGTTAACAAATCTGAAGCGCTTACTACAAAGAACATCCAACCAGTTCTTTTGGATACAATGACTATGTCTATTTCTTCAGTCTTCTTCTAGTGCCTTCTGCTATTGTTTCTTTGGTTTTGGTTTTGGGTTTGTTTTTTTTTGGGGGGGGGGCATCACTGTCCTCTGGTGGTCGTGGGAGCTACCCAGCACTGCTCCTGAGGGCCGCCGCTGGATTTGAACCGCCAAGCCCGCGGGCCCCAGCACCGCACTCAACCACTTACACCACAGGGGCTCAGCCCCTGCTGTTGTTTCTTAACCTATCCTCCATCCAGGTCTGTAGACCTGTAAGGACAGTGTTGCTGCGTCTCTAACTTGGACCAAAGAATTTTGCACTCTCCAGTTTATATCACGCCAAAATGGAAGTTTCTCAAGCGTCGTTGAGAAACTCCAGCTGAATTCCTTTTAAATGCTCTCTGAGGTTCTAAAACAAAAGAAACGTGAAGGAAAGGGAGCGGCAGGTCTGGGTTCTAAGGCAGGTCTGGCAGTTTCCCAATTTAGGACAGTTTTTCCTACGAGCAGCTGCAATGGGAAAACCCATTTTCCTGGCCTTTTTCTTACCAATGCAGTTTTCAGGCTTTTTTATTTTTTCAACTGCTTGCTTGTGATCATCCTGTATACCTGTTTCCATCAAGAAAATCTAATTTCTCATATGACTTCTAGAGCACAGGTTTTTTGTGGAAAAGGACAGACACATTGAGCATTTGAAGTAAAAGATTTGGACCTTCACAATAAGCCTAGGCCTGGCGCTATTTTCCTGGACTCAGAGCAGAGTTAAGTCGTGTGAAAGAAAATAAAAAGCAAAAATATGTATCAAAAATCTTTAAAATATTTACCCTTAGACATTGCAATTCTGTACTAAACAATTTACCAGGAAGAAATAACGTACTAATGTCCCAAGGTGATACAAACAGTTTGCCACTTGCCCACCTTCCTAAAGGTCAGGGGTTCGAACCGCCCCCAGAAGCACCCCAGAAGTCCTGGAGAATGGCCTTTGAAAGGTCACAGCGTGGAAAAGGCTGTGGAGTCACTGCTCTCTGCACACAGGATACTGGGATGAGTGAGGCTTGACAGCCAACGGGGTAACAAGAGCTTTAGTTTTTTGAAGATTCTTTTAAATATTTAAATTTTACTACTGAAAAAAAGATTATTTAAAATTACAATAATCCGCATCAACGAATGCTTTGCAGCCACTCAACAGCTGATTAAGTGGAAAGACTATTCATCATACATCACCTAATTAGGATGAGGGGAAGCTGCCAGATATCATTTCCTTTTCCAAACTTAAAGTCCTATAAATTAACAGAGGAAAAACGCTGCAAAGGAATGTAAACCAAACTGCTAGCAATTTTCATATTTGTAGGGTGGACTTGCATTTTTCCTCTGTGCTTTTCTAGAAAAGGAAAACTATATGTGAGTACAATTAGGCATCAACCATAGAGAAGATTTCATTCAGTTTTGATTCTGAAGGACTGGAAAACCCCACGCTCACTGCCATTAAGCCAATTCTGGCTCATGGAAGTGTCCCTGTGGGTTTCTGGGGCTGGAACTCTGGGCAGGAATACAAAGCTTCACCTTTCTCCCTCAGAGAAGCTGGGGGTTCAAACTGGTGACCTTGCGGCTGCAGCACATCTAGAAATCACCACACCGCCAGGGCTCCCTTATTTCTTCTGATAGCACCTAACAAAAAGAACAAGTTCACGCAAACGGAACTACCTTATGTTAGAAATTCTTCTTCTTCTCAGATAGTGATCCCATAACCAGACAAGCAGACCACAACAATTCCTTTTCTAACCTATTTCACCTCACCAAATTACCCTCTTTTGGAAAAGATAGCTGATGTGGTGGCATACGCTTTGTGACAGGCAATATTATACGGCTTAGCAAAAGTAGTTCTGGCTCTTCCTGGAGGCTGTGTGGGAACACCGCAGGGGATAATTGCAGTGAACGCCTTCCACGTTGCCGGATGTGGAGAAATCAATACTCCATGCAGTTCAGTGTTTTCTTCCATTCTGTTTCTTCCTGTAGTCCCCAAAGAAAAGAAGGGTGTACAAGGAGTCTGAAAATGGGAAAGCAGAGAAAATTTAAATAGAAAGAGGAGAGGCAGAGAGAAGAGGACTGTGTGACTTACTGGATTATCTTCTCCCAAGTGAAGGCGAGAAGATCATCACACTTACTGTAAATAGGACATTAGTGTATTCGTTCTTTCAACAAATTGCTTGTCACCAAGTCGATTTGAACTTATAGCGACCCCCTTGTTCTCAACCCCCCACAATAGCCCCAGTCCTGTGTCTTTACAAGAAAGAAAAATGCCTTTCCATCCAGGTAAAAACAACTATATCCATACTTTGAGTTATTCTCTGCTCAAAAACTTCTTGACCGCAGCTCCTGATCTTGCTCCATAAGCTAAGTTCATGGTGTTCCAGCCCCTAGAATACCTCAAAAATGTCTAGAAAAGTATTTTTCTTTTCTTTTTCTTTTTTTCCATTACATCTCACAGCTGGGGAACGAAGCATTGGCTGAGACCCAACTGGGAATTCATGCTTTTTAAAAATAATTATTTCTAAATCATTTTATTGGGGGCTCTTTTAACTCATCACAATCCATCCATCCATCCACTGTGTCAAGCACATTTGCATATTTGTTGCCATCATCATTTTCAAAACATTTTTTCTACTTGAGCCGGTTGTTTTAGCTCCCCATTTGTTCCTCTCCTGGCCCCACACTCCTCTCCTCGCGAATCCTTGATAATTTATAAATTGCTATTGTTTTTTCTTTCATGTCTTACACTCCAATGTCTCCCCTCACCCACTTTTCTATTGTTCATCACCCAGGGAGAGGATTATATGTAAATCCTTGTGATCAGTTCCCCCATTCTCTCCCCACCTTTCCCTTACCCTCCTGGTATCACTACTCTCATTATTGGTCCTGAGGGATTTATCTGTCCTGGATTCCCTATGTTCCCAGCTCTTATCTGTAATAGTGTACATGCTCTGGTCTAGCTGGATTTGTAAGGTAGAATTTGGATCATGATAGTGGAGGATGGCGGGGGGAGGGAGCATTAAAAAACTAGAGGAAAGTTGTTCATCGGTGTTATACTGAACCCTGAGTGGCTCATCTGCTCCCTGCAGCCATTCTATAAGGGGAAGTCCAGCTGCTTACAGATGAGCTTTGGGTCTCCACTGCATACTCCCCCTCATTCACAATGATATGATTTTCTGTTCTTTAATGTCTAATACCTGATCCTATAGCCACCTCATGATCACACAAACTGGTGTGCTTCTTCCATGTGGGCTTCTTCCATGTGTTGCTTCTCAGCTAGCTGGCTTCATATTAACCTCCAAGCCTTTAAGATCCTAGATGCTATATCTTTTGATAGTCAGGCACCATCTGCTTTCTTCACATTTGTTTGTGCACACATTTGTCTTCAGCAATCATATCAGGAAGGTGAGCATCAGGGAGTGCCAACACACTAGAGCAAAGTGTTCCTGCATTGAAGAAGTACTTGAGTAGGTAATATGACCCTCATGATAGTTCTAAGGATTTTTAGATGAAAAACTAAAAACTGTTAAGATTACTTACTTGGGTTCTTTTCCTAGGTCATCATGGAGTCAGAATCCAACTCTAACGTTGCTGGCATTCAGCACCACAATGCTTTCAACTACAGGAAATTCCATGTCCTGAATCACTGAGGAAGCAGAAGGGAGAGAAACAAGGGCACGTATGTGAGAACGGCTTGAGAAAAGCAGAGTGGTAAAGAATTCAGTACTGTGTGAGAAGGGACCGGTAAGTAGAAAGTGCTGAAAAGACGGTGATGTGTTTCATCTGAAATATACAGGGTACGAGGACAGAGCATGAATTTGATTTTGATTGTGTTGAATCAGCATTGCTGCTTAGCAAGTAAGTGTAAATTTGGATGTGCAACCGGGAGAATTTCAAATCTCAACACACACATTGAGACCTAATTGACCTCGGCATTACAGCAGTGGCTGTAATGTTTTTGAGATTCTCCCAAAGAACAGAAAAAAAATTCAAACCAGAATATTAGTTACCACCCATATTTCCAGACTGTCAAGGAGACCAGAAGGAAGGGCAAGGGGACTTTCGGAAAATAAAGTGAAAGGAGAAGGGAGGATGTGCAAGGAGGTACAACATTGCTCCAGGAATTGAGCAAACTGGACTTAAAGAAATACCTAGGGGGCTGAGCCCCGGTGGCGCGGTGGTTGTGCGCGGAACTGCGGCCCACTGGGACGGAGGTTCAATTCCAGCAGTGGGGCTGGGCCTCCTACTCCCACCGCCGGAGAGCGGTGATGCCCAAAGGGAAAAAAAAAAAAAGAAATACCTAGGAATTGATGGAATACTCATTGAAAGGTTTCAGAAAGTTGAAGAAGCATTGGAAGCACTCACTCGTGTATGCCAGGAAAGCTGAAAGACAGCTACCAGTCTAATTGACTGGAAGAGGTCCATATTTGTGCCCATTCCACAGAAAGGTGAGTCCCAACCCACACCCCTATTCCTCAGACAAGGTGTCCTACAGGATTTGTTACATGGAGGATGCCTGATGTTATTAAATGCTGCCAGCTAAGTGAAACCTCATTCCCATCAGTAGGATGAGTCTATTAAAAATGAGTCATGCAGGTGCTGAGTCCCAGTGGCGAAGTGGTTGTGTGCAGGGCTGTGGTCCATAGGTTTAGCAGTTCAAATCCAGCAGCAGTTCTCCAAGAGCATCAGAGGGCCGTGATTGCCCCCCCCCCCAAAATGAGTCATGCTACATAAAATCAAAGGTTCCCTTTTCTGTGTTAAAAGCTTAATTAATGAAGGCCATGGGGTGGGGGAGTCCTTTGTGTGCACAGTTTTATCCTTGGATGATCAGCAGGCAGGTTGAGTAGAGTTCTGTGGAAGTAAAAAAAAAGAAGACCCAGATAAGAGCAAACAACAACTATTGACTCAGAAGTCTGCAGTAGCCAGGGAGTCTGCCACCCCCACGTTGGGTTGGCAGAGTCTCCAAGGAAAGACAGTAAAAAAAAGGGAGGACTTCAGGTCTGACCTGATTGGAAGCTATTAGCAAGAGGAAACTGGAGGCTGACTAGCCGGAAGCCTGCATCCTAGTAAGTAGCTAATTGTTCTTAGTAGCTTCTTAAGACTTGACCGGACTCAGGGTGACCTCATGCACAACAGAATGAAACACTGGCCATTCAGTGTCATCCCATGATGCCTTCAAGATCAGACCAGTGTGATTCATTGCGTTTTCATTGGCTGATTTTTGCAAGTGGAAGGTCAAGTCTTTCTTCCTAGACTGTTTTTGTCTGTACACTCTGCTAAAACCTGTTCAGCACCATAGTGACATGTGCATGAACCCAGGTCTCCAGCAAGAACCATTAAACTACCAATACCCCCCTTTGATTGTGTTTAGGGAACTTGGTAGCAGTGTTGGATTGCTAACTGCAAGACCGTGGGTTCAAACCCACCAGTTGATCTGAGGAAGAAAGTTGTGCCTACCTGTCCCCATAGAGAGTTACAGCTTGGAAGGCCTATCTAGGGCTGCTACAAGTCAGAATCAGCTTGATGGCAATGGGTGTTTTTTAAAATATGTAATTTATTAGAAGTTCTTTGGCTTTCATGGTTGACCTCGAGTTGGAATTGGGTTTAGGATTGTAGGGTGGGTAACGCCTTAGTCAGTTATTAATCAACTCCTGATCATTTTGAGTCCATTTTTAGAAACTGTTGATTGCCTTCCTGGGCTGCCCACTAGATCATGGTTTGTTTACGTGCCTGGATCCTGGATGCTGTCAGTCAGAACTGCTTGGGTCACTCTCAGTTCCTTCTGTCTCTTAGCTCAGTGGTCAAGGATGAATGGACTTCAAATTTTAACTTGGCTGCCTCTTAGGGTGAAAGCTAAATTCCCTATCTAAGCCACCTGTAAGAGTATAAACATCTCCCACTGTCTCCCACATGGACTTGTTGTGAAGATTAAAATGGTTACATAATTCATCCAAAGTGCCTGAATAAACACTTTTGTCACATTGTACGGTGCAATGAGAGACCTCCTATTTATCGCCTCTACTTCCTGCCTCATGACTTCTCAAAGAGCACATACCAATCGGCCGTAGAAACGAAAAAAAACCTCCATTAGCACAGCTAAAAAAAAAAACTGAAGCATATGGAATCAGAAGCTCATGTTTGTGACACTTTCTTACTTGGCTGTTGTTGTTGTTGCTGTTGAGTCCGTTTCAGCTCACAGCAGCATGTTCACGAGGACAAACCCCTCTCGAGTCCAGGGCTATCCTCACCATCCCTGCTGCGCCCGAGCCCGTTCTCGAAGCCACTGTGTCGAAGCCACTGTGTCGATCTTTGTCCAGGGTCGTCTTTCTGGCTGACTCTCTACCGAGCGTGATGTCTTTCTCCAGCAACTGGTTCCTCTTGATCATGTGTCCAAAGTACTATCCTCACTTATAAGGAAAATTCTGTTTGTACTTCTTCCAACACAGATTTGTTCATTTGTTCTGGCAGTCTATGGTATGTTCAACATTCCTTGCCAACATCGTAATTTAAAGGCATTAATTCTTCTGTAGTCTTCCTTATTCACACTCCAGCTTTCTCATACATATGAAACGAGTGAAAATACCATGGGTTGAAGCAGGCACTCTGAAGTCTTCAAAGGAGCCTTGGTAGTGTAGTAGTTAAGTCCTCAGTTGCTAACCAAAAGTTGCTAGTTCAACTCCACCAACCACTTTGAGAGATAAAAATAAGGTCATTTGCTTCAATAGATTTACAGTCTTGGGCTGAGTCCCGGTGGCATTAAGTGGTTGAGTGCAGGACTGCGGTCCGCAGGCTTGGCGGTTCAAATCCAGCGGCGGCCCTCAGGAGCAGCACTGGGTAGCGCCCACGACCACCAGAGGCAGTGATACTAAAAAAAAAAAAAAAAAAAGATTTACAGCCTTGGAAATCCTGCGGAGGCAGTTCTACTGATCTTCTCATTGGATTACCTAAAATTTTTATCTTAGCTCTCTCATTTTGTATGAAATGTGTTTCCATGCACTTTATAGCTCTCATAGCACTTTCATGAACATAAAGACATCTGTATAGCCATAGGAGGTAGCATAAGCTGAGGCTATTATATCCATTTATCAATGAGAAAGTCAACACAGTAGGTAAGCACCTTCCACACACTCGTGTGATGAGTCACTGTGTGGGAAGGTGAGGCATGGATCCCAGACATCTCAATACTTCCCCACTCCTAATTTTTCTTCTTTCCATAGTTTCACTGGTGTCTTGGAAAACCAGGGAGAAGCTATGAGAATCACCTCTGTTAAATAAAGTAGTGACTTGCTGCTGGGGTATTGTCAGGGGAGCCAGCCCATAACATATCATCACGGTCCAGTTGTATAGCAATTGTATAGCAATAACACATAAAAGTTATAGTAAAGTCATAGAAATTATGATATAGAAGAGAGACTTAAATAATGGAGTCAGGCAGATTTCCTGGTAGCCTGCTCACCTCCTGGACTGCCATGATCTTGACAGCCAGGTCCATGCACAGAGCAAACAGGCAGCCAGAAGCCCAAAGAACCGAGAAAAAGATAGTTTATTGCTAACCAAGGTTTATATCTACTTCAGAGGCATGATTACAGGGACTATATAGTGGGCGTACACATCACGGGAAGGGGATGGACAATAGGCAAAAACGCAGCAGAAAGGGGATAAGCTAGGGGTGTACACGTAATGGGGGAGGGGGAACTAGGGGTATACATTTGACAAGAAGGGTGGATCCTAGATTCATAATAGGGGCCTAACCTTGGTCATCCTTGGGTGAGCTTGACCTCCCTGGGTTCCTACATGGAAGTCGTCTACTACTATCCTATCAGGAGGGAGTGGGCCCAACTCAATGTGTGACAGACTATACAACCTGATTGCTCTAGATGGCTGATAACCTTTAGGGAGAAGAACCCCTGACCTACTTCTGTTGGCCTCCAAGTGTATAGTCATTTGCCACATGGAGCAAGCAACTAAGTTTGGCATATATTTGGGAGAGACAACTTGGGAGAAATCGCTCTGCTTCCCACAGGATATCATAAAGCCTGGGGACTCTGGTCGAATTTTATCCTTCTATACAGGAGACTCAAGCTTAATTTATGGCCAGTGCGTTTCAATCACAGACATTGCTCATCTGTAGGTAGAGACGTGTGTGTAGCGACGATGCTGAATACGTTTTAGTTGGAGTGGCCAGGTGAATAAAGACTTGGCATTCTACTTCCAATCCTCAACCAAAGAAAACCTTACGACGGAACCATTGCTATCCATGGCCCATCAGGAAATGGCCTCGTTTCTTTCTGTTGAACAGGGGGTCGAATATCAACCTCACAGCAGCCAAGAGCTATTCCAAAGACACAAAGGTTTCCTCTGTGATGCTGACTTGGAAAAACTCAAATTCTCACTCTCCTCACCTAAGACTCTAATCTTTACAGAATCAGATTGTGGATCGGCAGGGGGGTTCAAACTAACGACCTCTCATTTAGCAGCCCACGGCTTAACCCACAGCACCACGCGAGTGCTTATGAAGCAGTTCTAGTCTCTCCTACAGGGTGGCGGCTCTGAGCTGGAAGCAACTGACTAGGAGTGGTCAAAGGGTCTAGTCCTAGTTCTTCTGCAAAGCAATGTCATTTCAGGCGAGTGACAGTTTGCTGTGGAAGGGAGGTGTCTCGAGCAGGCACGAAGGATTTCACAGCGGCAGATGGCAGCTGTCTATAAAATAGGTTTGCCAGTCTTACTTCCTTCTCCATTTGTGCTTGCTGTGACAGCTGGAGTTAAGCTTTAGTCAAATAAATAAACAGGCTCCATATTTCCATTTTGAGTATTGGGATCCTGTAAGCAATGGGACGCCTCGCAGATTTTGGCAACCCCGTGATGTAAGAAAACATCTTTCTGCTAAGCAATTTTTATCGCAGCTTTCCCGGGTTTGGTGGGGAGGCAGTGGGGGATGCTATGATCTATTTTTCCCAACTCACTGATAGTATTCATCTGTGCCGATCCTGGGCCTGTTTCTCAGACAGGTGGTTTGGCTCCAGGATTCTTCCATCTTGTATTGCACATCTTTCCTTTTCTCATTCAGGACCCCATTGACTTGGTGCTGCTTCCTGGAGGATCATGCTTCTAGTTTGACAGGCGTGGTGCCCCCAAGATGGTGCCCCAGTCTTCAGAACAGGTCCCTCAAAATGTGCCTGGCCCCCCAGCGTCCTCCAAGCTGAGTGATAGGACTACAACTGTAAAACAAGAATTGTGTATATATATATATATATATATATATATATGTATATATATATACACACACACAATTATATATACATTATAAATTTATATATATAATTTTAACAAAGGCTTCCAAAGCTCACCTCTAGGATACTTGGGAGGGGCCATATTTTCAGGGAGGTCATTCAGAGTTCCATGTTCCTCTACCAAGCCAACTGATTGCCAGAAACCAGTGAAAATACTGTCCCCCATCCCACCCCCACCCCCAATCTCCTGACACAGAGGTTACCTCATCAGTAGACAGGTTTTCACAACCCACACCCTCCAGACAAAACCTCTGCACAATGCCAAGAACTGGGTAGCAAAGGTCATTACAGAAACTGAGTGACAGATGATGAGGAACAAAGAGATCAGGGAGGACGTGGGACCCAAGGGCAGTCTATTGGAACGTGGGAAGAAAGCTACTCACAGAAGGAAGCTTTGGACAACGACAGACAAGTGATAAGAAAAGCAAGAAGGAAATCAAATTAGATGCTGCAGACTGGCTGCTGGGTGGCTGGATGAGCCCGGTTTGGCCTCATCAGACTCCCTAGGGCTTCTGATTTACATAACGTAAGAATGTGTGCCAAGCAGCGATCCCGCCAGGGCTTTCCTTCCAACACCCTCTGCGTGTGGGGTCCCATTTTCAATGCAGATTCTGTGGGCTCTTTTGTGGGCCTCTTTGTTTTGTCTGCTCATCCCTTCTGCATTCCCAAATGTTAACAGCAGACCCAACGACGGGTTTGGCCCAAGACGTTTAAAGCACCTGTGTGTATGAAAGGTGAATTAATAATGCTCTTCATGGGTTTAAATAAAGTGACCAGATCTTAAGGGGGACACCATTGACCGGGGGCTGACAGGTGGTTCCTGATTAAAAATTTGGTCTATATGGAGCAACAAACATTTTCATAGAACGCAAAAACAGTGTTGTAATACATTTATTTTAATTTTACAATGCCGCGGGACAGCTTAATTGTTTAAAAAAAAAAAGAGGGACGTCCGGTCACTTTAGCTTCAAGAAACTCTCCAATCTTATGTTTTTGTTCATGACTTCTTCTGGTTCCTCTGGTAAGTAAAGATATTTTGTTTCCTGTCCCTGGTCTCACCCTGATGGAGCTGGTACCTTCTCCCCCACTTGTAGCATTTTAATGGAGCCAGGAGAAAACATTGTAAGAGGGGGTGGGCACTTGGTGAAGGTGGTGGGCAAAGGGAACACAGAGGTTCTTTTTCTACTCAGACTGAGGGGACGTCTGCACTGTGGCTGCCATGGAAACATGCTGCAGCGGCCCAGCCCGGGCTCAATTGCCACGTGCTGCGTGTGTGACCTTAAGCAAGTTTCTTGCTCTCGTGAGTCTGAGTTTCTTCCATTACAGAGCGGAGATAATAACAAAGCTTCCTTCTTCGTGCTGCTGTGAGCACGGAGCTACCCGTGTAAAGCACTTCGAAAGACTGTGTGTCTGCTAGTCTTAGGACCCAATAAATTATGGTGTCCCTTAGCGAAGCCACCAAAGCTCTGCTCATGTGAATATCCGGCAGAAGCCTTCCAGGTGAAAATACGACCCCCTAATTTAGGCTTAAATGCTTTTGACAACTGGGAGGGAGTGGGGGCGGGGGTGTTGGCAGTTACTTGTAAAAAGTCCAAACATGAAATGCTAAGCAAAGTAGTTGAGCTCGAGACCGTTTTTTTCCGTGAGCAGAAGCCGGAGTGCACGTCTTAGCTCAGGAACTCCCTGCAGCCAAATCCCCCTGACGCACGGCAACCCGGGAGGGCAGAGGAGGCTGGATCCTGTGACTGTACTCTCTACAGGAGTGGAAAGCCTCATCACCGCTCCCCTGGGGCAGCCAGGAGTTTAGAACCACCGCCTGGCTCTTAGCAGTGCAACATAGAACTACTGCACTTTCCCCCCCCCACCCACCCAGGGCTCAAAAGCTAAAGACCCGGCGTTCACTTTATGACATTGTCAGCCTTGTAGTGGTCAATTGTTCCTTGTGGGCTTCCTGAAATCAGGGAAACCTGCTTACGTCAAGTCCACTCTGACTCCCGGAGACCGTCAGTTCCAGAGGACTTTGAAGACGGTAACCTTTCAAAAGTCAGTCACCAGACCTTTCTTCTGTGGTACCTTTGGGTGGGTTTGAACTTCTAACTTCTAGGTTCGGGGTCAGGACCTTAACCCATCGCACTTGCAAGGACTCCTTAGGCGGGAAAGTCCCCACTATATGAATCAACTGTGTGGGAAAGCACCAAGAGCAGAGAAGAAACTGGTGGTGCCATCAAGAAGAGGCCCGCAGGGGTGACCATGGTGGGCATGAGGGCGGCAGTGCCCCAGGCAGTGCCATCCAGAGCTGCACCTTCTGTGTCCTGTGGCCAGCAGCAGTGGCTGTGGTGCCTCATCAGACTGGCTCTCAAGCAATTCGGGCATGGGTTCTGGGACTGGAACTCCAGGACACTCAGTACATTCTGCGCTACTCAATCGTCCAGCTATAACGTCTTTGTGTAAATCAACTAATCCGTTGTTCCTGAATTTTTTTGTTTGGTTTTCTATTTTACATTTTAAGCACTTTTATGAAACTGCCGTTTGCTGCCACCAAGTAGATAACAGCTTTCTTTCTTTCTTTCTTTTTTTTTGTTTTGGGCATCACTGCCCTCAGGTGGTGGGAGTAGGAGGCCCAGCCTTTGCTCTGTGGAGCTGGAATCGAACCTCCATCCCAGTGGGCCGCAGTCCCGTGCACAACCACTATGCCACCGGGGCTCAGCCCTAAAGTATGGTATTAATTTTGTTCTGGTTTTTTTGTTTGTTTGTTTGGTTGGTGTGTGTGTGTGTGTGTGTGTGTGTGCGCGCGCAGCACTGCCGCTGGTGGCCATGGGCGCTACCCAGTGCTGCTCCTGAGAGCCGCTGCTGGATTTGAACCACTAAGTCCGCGGACTACAGCCCTGCACTCAACCACTTATGCCACCGGGGCTCAGC
Source organism: Nesogale talazaci (assembly GCA_004026705.1). Classification (NCBI taxonomy): domain Eukaryota; kingdom Metazoa; phylum Chordata; class Mammalia; order Afrosoricida; family Tenrecidae; genus Nesogale; species Nesogale talazaci. The sequence continues at coordinate 56,105 of PVJH01010965.1, forward strand.
GATAACAGCTTTCTGATGTAAGCTAAACTTCCCAGTGTCCTATTTTCTTCAGTCATGGCTTTCAGCTTTTAAAATAATTTACCTCTAAGTTATTTTTCCACTGCCCTCCTATCAGTTTGTCATTCTATGGTGTCCAGAGCATTGGTATGATTCTGGAAACTATGCCACTAGTATTACAAAGACCAGCTGGGGCACTCACTGTGAACAGGTTTCATTGGAGTTTCCAGAAGCATCTAAGAAGGGGAGCTGGGGGGGTGGGTGGAGGGGGGCGGCTGGGAGATCTACTTCCCCAAAGTAGGCAGTGAAAATTCTATGCATCTCAAAAGAATATTGTTTAACATAGTGTTGGGAGATGAATTTCTTGGGCTTGAAAGCCCTCAAAGCACATGCTGGTCCCAACAACAGCCTTAAAGGTGCCATGGTGACGGAGCAGTGCTGACATGGGTCTGTCAAACACGGGGCTCCATGCACTGGAGATAATTCAACCACAGCTAGCAATGACAACAAACTTCCTAATTTATAAGACAATACCCTGGAGTCAAAGACGCACTTGCTTTTCATTTCACTTAAAAATGTGCTTATCCTGCCAATGACTTAGCAAAAGCTTCGGAGTCTATGATATTTATAGACTAGAACACTCAGGATGACGGGACCCAGTTTGTCTTGCTCGCTCTCCGTGGCCAGTATCTAGAGCAGCTACTGCCACACAGTAAACATCTCAGAAATATTGGCCGAAGGCGTTCCCAGCAAAGAAGCTGCTGTTTCTTTTTCACCTCTTTGAAAGGTTCCCTATTTCTCACCCAGAAAATGATACCTTGCTTGGCCTCTGAGCTCCTTGAGAAAAAATATAGAATTTTTTTTTTACTATGTGCCACATTTAGCAATCTCCTGGGGGCAAAATATCAGTCAGTTACATGGCAGATGTAAACAGGAAGAAGAAGAGTTTCACAAGCAGGAAAAGCTCCATGGTGAGTCAGGAGCTTACGCTCTGTGACCTGCTCCTCCCTGATTAGCTGGCTATCTTTGAGCAAGTCGCACAACTTGCTCAGTTAGTTGCTAGTTTCTTTGCCAGGATAAAATCAAGAGACATTAACTGGCCATCCTGGAGCAATATAAGGATTAACCAAGGATCAGAAATTAACTGGGGGTAGTCATTTTTATTGGCTACACGCAGAAATGAACCATATGTTCTGTCCACAAGGACTTATCTCATTTTAAATGTATTAAGGTGAGTAGAACTCCTAGACATGTAGAGATTACATATAATTATGATCCTAGTTAATATTATTCTTTATACAATTATACATGTGAAAAAGACTATCCTATAACATGTTGGAATTCCAAAATTCTAGCTTTGGGACCTCTAAAAGGCTTTTCTTCCTCCATCTTCCCTTTTAATTGGTTGGGAATGTTATTTGTTAGCTTTTGAGCTTTGATTTTGTTTCCTACTCTATGAGGAGAGCAATTTCATGGTTATCTTTATTCTTGCCTCCTAAAAGGGACATCTGTAAGTTCAGTGTCCATGTTTTGCTAAGGTGGATCTATTGCCTATCATTCTTGAAAAGCGTAGATTAGTGTGTCAGTCCGGGCAGACTAGAGGAACAAATTTCATAGACACGTAAATAGATATAAGGAAAAGGTTTATATACAAGAGGAACAGGACATTGAGCCCAGTCCAGTTCAAAGTCATAAGTCCGATATTAACCCATATGTCCAATACCAGTCTATAAAGTCTCCTTCCGACTCACGAAGTCACAGGTCAGTGGGTGCAGAATCCTGGCACTGGCAGGGGTCCCCCCATGGCTCCTGGCTTCCAGGGCTCAGGGTCCATCCAACAGCAGAAGCAACTCATCCTGGCAGAGGTCTCCATGTGGCCGCCCCAGCTTCAGAGATGTGACTCCATCAGGGCAGAGCCGTGTGGTCTCTCTGCCAGCTCCTCCAGCCTCTCAAACGCTACCATCTTGTCTTGTCCATGATTCATCATCTCTGAGACTAACTCCCAATAACTGAGGAGATAGCTTCTCATCTTCACGAGGGAAATATCGCGAGATTTCCCAGAAGTCTCAGGAGAAAGCCACGCCCACACAGAGGCTTCATTGGCTACTCAATGGCTATCTCCAGATTAACAGTCTAGACTCCACCCTTACATCTCAATCATGAAATTAACATAAGCACATGACTGCCACAATTAGAAATGTCTTGCTTGTCATGACCATCTTTGGTGTCCTCCAAATGTCTTAACCCCTTGCTTTTCAACTATATGCAGTAACCCAATGTTGAATGAATCAACTTTATGTTTTATGTCTGAGGCACATGCTTACACACCATACATGGGATGCATATCCAAACACAGGAACCACATAACTTCGTTATGCTTTCTCTCTTGCTTTCTTTACTCTTGGACTAAGCCACCAGGAGACAGAAGTCATAAAAGTTGCAGCCCTGGGAATATGCATGATATTTTCCAGTGGTGCTAAACAGATGGATTTTGCAGGTAAGCAGCAGCAAAGAAGTAGAAAATAAGGTTAGAGACCAGTAGAGATGACTGGCTCTGTGTTCTAGCTGGGGACAGGGCTGTGAACATCGCTCACTGTTGCACAACTTCCTTCTCGTAGGCTAACAGGTGTATGGCATCTGCCCACCTACTGAGTGGATCCACCTGTGCTCTCACTGCACCCACTTTGTCATCAAAAATTTATTGAGCCTCTACAATGTGGTAGACGCTATTGAAGAAAAGATAACACCCATGTATCAGGCAGTCCAAGGCGGCACATATTGACCTGCTAACCACAGGGTCAGCAGTTTGAGGCCACCAGTCACTGTGTTGGAAAATGATGAGACGTTCTAAATCTGTGAAGAGATATAATCTCAGAAACCAACAGGGGTAGTTCCACCCTGTGCTTTCGGGTCACTATGGGCAGAATCAAGTTGATGGCGGTGAGTTTTCAAGCAGTTCAAGTGTCTAATAAACTGGACAGGGAGAATGGACTTGTATATAAACAATTATAATACAGGATCACATGTCAGATACAAATAGATGGCTTAGTCAATGAATAAAATGAAAGGAAAACTGCTTTCAGTGGACAACATTAGGGAAGACTCCATAGGACTCTTGGATGGAACTTGTACAGGACTTGTACTGAATCAGCCATTAGAATCAGTAGAACGGGGAAAGGCAGAAATGAGGAATCAGAGAAACGACCAGTGTGAGCAAAGACACGCAGGTGGGAGGACAAAGATAGGCCGTTAGCACACCCCTCTGAAGAATGGGAGAAAGAAATGATGAGGAAAAAGGGAGTAGGCCACATCACAGAGTGTGTTCAGTTTTCATTGGTCTAACTGAGCAGGGTCCACAGGGTGACATTGCTGTGGTGAACACCTCTCTCCAATTTGCTGAGTTTTCTTTCAAAAGTAGCCTTGGCATTCAACATTCCAGATATCTGAGATATACTGAAATATTAAGCTGAGAGACAGTTGAAGTTTGAGGACTATATGAGGAGCCCTGGTAAATGTTGGGCTGCTAACTGCCAGGTCAGGATTTGAAACTCACCAGCCACTCTGTGGGAGAAAGATGAGGCTTTCTACTCCCATTAAGAGTTCAAGTAAAAAAAAAAAAAAAAGAGTTAAAATCAGCAAATGTGGTGAAGAAAGTTGATGGTAGGGACCGGCCCTAATCCCCTCTACACGGACAGCCTCCCCTCTCCCCAGAAGATTTCACTTCAGAGGACAGAACTGAAGCTCCAGCTCAGGGAGAGAGCCATGGCTGAGCAGAGCACACAGGTGCAGATGAAGGGGGAGGAAGCGAGGATGGGGCACATCCTGACTCACCAAGCCTTGAGAATGATGTCCCCGCTCAGAGCAGCCAATCCACAGAGAAGACCATCTGGCCGGCCCCACAAGACATGCCTCTCCCCACTGACCCATAGCCTTACAGGGGACAGCACTGGAGACAGAGTGTGGGAACTGCGCCCGATCTGAATCCACCACACTGAGGCAAAACACTAAGGGCGTGCAACAGAATAACAAGGGGAGCAGAGCAAAGAAGTCCTGAGGGAATACCAAAAATAGACTAGGGCCAGGGCGTGGCACCCCATCAGAATCTACTGGAAAGCACACCTAAAAGTCAACTAGCAGACCTTGAACTATTTGCAGGCATTTTGTTTGTCATTGGTTCGTTGTTGTTGTTGTTACTTTGTTTTGTTGCTTTCTTCTGCTCTGTCTTGTTTTGTGCCCGCTATTATTTCCGCAGGTCTATCTAGGTAAGATAGGCTGCATAAGCAATCAGGAGGAGCAAATGGCACAATCTGGAGGTTCCGGTAGGACATGGGAGAGGGGAAGTTGGGGGGAAGGAAGTGGTGTTAATAAACTCAGTGACATGGGCTGAGCCCAGCTCGCATAGTGGTTGAGTGTGGGACGGCGGCCCACCAGCTTGGTGGTTCAAATCCAGCAGCAGCAAGGCTGGGTAGCTCCCACGACGGCCAGAGGGCAGTGATGCCCAAAAACAAAAAAAAATAAACATAAACTCAGGGACAAGGGAACAACAAGAGATACAAAATCAGTGGTGAAGAGGGTGTAGGAGGCCTGGTAGGTCTTGATCAACGGTAATGTAACCTAGAGGAATTGCTGAAACCCAAAGGAAGGCTGAGCATGATAGTGGAGCAAGAGGAAAGCAAAAGGAAATAGAGGAAAGAACCAGGAGGAAAGGGGCATTTATAGAAGTCTAAATACAGGCATGTATAGATGTAAATATATTTATATATGATGATGGGAAAGTGGATCTATGTGCATACATTTATAGGTTTAGTATTAAGGTAGCAGACGGACATTGGGTCTCCACTCAAGTACTCCCTCAATGCAAGAACATTTTGTTCTATCAAACTGGTATTCCATAATGCTCACCTTCCTGACACAATCGTTGAAGACAAAGCGGGTGCATAAGCAAAAGTGATGAAGAAAGCTGATAGTGCTGGGCTATCAAAAGATCTAGTGTGTGGAGTCTTAAAGGTTTGAAGGTAAACAAGCTTCCATCTAGCTGAGAATCAACAAAGATCACAGGGAAGGCTCATACAGTCTGTGTGATCACAAGATGTCCATAGGAACAGGTATCAGGCATCAAAGAACAGCAACAAAAAAATGGGAAGGGTGGGGAGTGAGGACACAAAGCCCATCTGTAGGCAACTGGACATCCCCTTAGAGAAAGGTCTCTGGGAGGAGATGAACCAGTCAGGGTGCAGGGTAGAAAAGATGAAATGAACAACTTTCCTCTGGTTCCTAAATGCTTCCTCCCCACACTATCATGGTCCCAATTCTACCTTACAAATCTGGCTAGACCAGAGGATGTATACTGGTACATATAGGAACTAGAAACATAGGGAATCCAGAACAGATGAACCCTTCAGGACCAGTGCTGAGACCAGGGGGGTAGAAAGAGGGTGGGGTATAAAGGGGGAACTGATTACAGGGATCTACATATCGCCCCCTCACTGGGGGGTGGACAGCAGACAAATGGGTGAAGGAATCGTGGACAGTGTAAGATCTGACAAAAATAATAATAATTTATAAGTTATCAAGGGTTCGTGAGGGAGGGGGCACCAGGATGAAGGGGGGAAATGAGTAACTGATACCAAGGACTCAAGTAGAAAGCAAATGTTTTGAAAATGATAATGGCAACAAATGTACAAATGTGCTCAACACAATGGGTGTATGTATGGATTGTGAAAAGAGTTGTACAAGCCCCAATTTTTTTAAAAAAAGGGAAAAAAAAGAAGAAAGTTGACGGTGCCCAGCTATCGAAAGATTTAGCATCTGGGTCTTAAAGGCTTGAAGGTAAACATGCAGCCATCTAGCTGAGAAGCAACAAAGTCCACATGGAAGAAGCACACCAACCTGTGTGATCATGAGGTGTCAATAGAATCAGATATCAGGCATCAAAGAACAAAATATCATATCATTGTGAATGAAGGGGAGTGTGAAGTGGGGACCCAAAGCCCATCTGTAGGCAACTGGACACCCCCATAGAGAAGGGTCACAAAGAAGAGATGAGCCAGTCAGGGTGCAGTATAGCACTGGGGAAACATATCTTTCCTCTCATTCTTTAATGCTTCCTCTCCCACAATATCATGATCCCAAGTCTACCTTACATATCCAGCTAGACCAAAGCATGTACACTGGCACAGGTAAAAGCTGGAAACATAGGGAATCCAGGACAGATAAACCCCTCAGGACCAATAATGAGAGTAAGGATACCAGGAGGGGAAGGAGAAGGTGGGGGAGATAAGGGGGAACTGATCACAATGATCAACATGTAACCCCTCCCTGGGGGACAACCAACAGAAAAGTGGGCGAAGGGAAACGTTGGACAGTGTAAGAATGACAAAATAATAATAATTTATAACTTTATCAAGGGTTCGGGAGGGAGGGAGGGGAAAAATAATCTGATATCAAGGGCTCAAGTAGAAAGCAAATGTTTTGAGAATGATGAGGGCAACAAATGTACAACTGTGCTTGACACAATGGATAGATGTAGGAATTGTGGTGAGTTGTATGAGTCTCCAATAAAATGATTTTTATAAAAAGAAAGTTAAAGAATTCACTCTATGGCAGTAATATCAACTATTTTGTCTGTTCTGGTTCTCTGCTCTATTTTACCAAACCTATATATCTTTTTTAAAAAATCATTTTATTGGGGGCTCTTACAGCTCTTATCACAATCTATACATAGATCCATTGTGTCAAGCACATTTGTACATTGGTTGCCCTCATCATTCTCAGACATTTGCTTTCTCCTGGAGTCCTTAGTATCATTTCCTCATTTTCTCCCTCCCTCATTCTCCCTCCCTCTATAACAGTGAGGGCCTTTGGGGGTTTTGTTTTATTGATTTGTGGATTCAATCCCAGCTGATTCACCTCATATATAGGACTTCTCACCCACATGTGGTGACCAGAGCCCAGAGAGACCGCAGCACGCCGCCGAGGGACCACAGAAGCAGGGTCTCAGGGAACTGCCAAAGAAGAAGAAAAAATGGTGGGAGCGGGGAGGTGTGGTGGCAGTAGCCCCCCCCCCTCCCCTGCTAAGCTGGTTAAGCCTTAGGCTGGGGAGGTTTGGCCAAAGGTATTGGTTGACCCCATTACCTGAATGAAACCCACCTGGGCCTCGTTTGTGCCATCCAGGTATGCTGCCCACCTTGCTGGTGAGGTGGACAGGGGACCTGAATTGGACCATGACCAGTTGATCTTTTTGGCTGCCTAAGGCTCACCTGGTTTTTCTTCCCAACCTCCTGTAGGGGGGCTTGTGCAGGCATGGGGAGAGAGGACAACTTCCCTGTCCCTGTCTCTTGCTACTTAGCAACTTGTGCCAGGGATCCATTTAATAGTCGCTAACAACATCGCCTATATCAGTTGCACCCAAACAAACTTCCTTCAGATTCCACTATCCATCATATAATGGAAAAAAATAGTTTTAGTCAATGTTTATATGAGGGTCCTGACCTTCTAGGAGTCTTGCATTTGCAAAGAAAAACAAAATAGCACTTCCTCTGACGCAAAAATAGAAGAGATAAAGAAATGGCGTGCCATCAGGAAAAACCTTTCAGGCTCTCTCCCCAGTGATCTAAATTTAGTGTCCTATCATAAAACAGGATGGTGTGCGTGATGTGTGTCCAGTGGTAAATTCCACAGCTTTGTTGTTTGCATTTCTTTGAGTGTCTTGAAGGATTATTCCAGGGTCGGATTGTTCCTCACCCTGGGCTGTATCTACTTGTGGATTGCAGACACTGGCCATTGTGTTTCTGGCACAGGATCAGAAAATTCCAGAACTTTGGAAGAGACGTGACATTTGGAAAGGAAGGGAATTATCTGATGGTGAGGGTGCTAACCATAAGAAAGAGTTCCTCCACTGGCTGCCCCAAAGCTTTCCTTTTTCCTCGTTGACTGGCCAGTCTGGCATTTCTCTAGTTCCCGCTTGTGGCTATGGGCCTAAACGGCTCTCATCATTTTTCTCTGTGAAGCTCCTCTGTTTTGCTTCCTCTTTTTCTTTCCCTTCCAGCTAAAACCAAAAAGTCTCCGTAGCATCTGTGTGATGTTTCTGGAGAGACAAAGGATTGGGGTTGGGATTTCTGAGGGTGAAGCAGGGTAGGGGGCAGCAGACATTGCTGAGAGCATCTGCTGGGAATATCTGTCCTACGACACCTTTTCTTTCTTTCAGTACTCCAAACCAGTGCATTGTTCTCCAGCCAGAAGTGAATGCTCACCAACTTACCCAGGGCTCTAAAATTACTTATTGTTTGGTCTGGATCCAAAGCAGGCAGCCCCCATTTCCCAGGAAAATGAATGATGTGCTGAACTATGCAACCCCTCTCCCCAGACCCTGGAAGCAATTTATCTCTCCAGGCTGGGTTGGTGTACTTTCCCAACACCCCAGGAAGCAAGATTGCAATCAAGATGACTTCTCAGGGACCCACATCCTGACCCCACAGCTGCAGCAATAGAAATCCTCCCTTCCTCTTGTCAACATACATGCACTCCCCTCTTCACTCTCCCACCCACATCAGGCTGCCATGTGTGGATGTGAGGCACCCCGAGCATGCCTGTGTTCAGTCACTGCAATGCCTGGAACTGCTTCTATCCTTTATAGACATCCACTTGAATCACAAACGAGGTTTTAGCGTGAATTCTTCCTTGTGCAAAGCCAAGGACCAAGACATTCCCACCCAAGAAATCTAACAGATCAGCTGATGAACACCCATACTCTTCATCCTGACAAGAAAATAATCTATCAAGACACACACTTTCCCCTCAAATTTTGTCACATGAGAAGGAAATTACTTAACTGAAGGATGCCATTTAGCAACCTATAATGGAGATGGGGAAAAATAGAAACACTTGATGTTACCAAGGAAATGGATTTAGGTAGAAGAACTTTCATGACAGAGAAAGTGGAGTGGGGGAAAAGAAGGGGAGGGAGGAAAATACTGTGAACTGAAATAAAGATCATGTCCCGCACCAGATTTTTTTTATCTGGTGATATGCAGAGTCAGTATATCCTCGAGGATTGTTATGCAGAGCAAACCTCTGACTACTGAGAAGAAAGAGAGGCTGGCTTTCAAAGCTTGCATTGAAGGACTTGCTGGCCTGGACTCAGCCCAGCCGGGGAACACATTCTTTAAGAACCGATTGCAGTAGTCTAGACATTCCATTCTAATTAGTGACTATTCGGCAGAGAAATTAAAAAAACAAAAAACAAAAAACAGTAGCTGCTGAAACAAACAATCTGGAAGAAGTAGAGGAAAATTAATATTCACATATGGAAAGATTCCCAGGCTGGACTGGTCTCAGAATTACTGCTGTGTGACTTGGGGCTTTCAAATGTGGCTGTGGGGACTTTTAGGTGGGTGACTTTTAAGACCTCTCCTCTGTAGCTTCTAAAATTATCATCATAATTTATTTTCTTTTTTTAATCATTTATTTTCTTATAATGTAAAATACATGCTGGTGGACACCTGATGTTACAACCAATTGGAAAAGTCTTAAGGTGCCCAGAGTACATAGAATTTCTTCTTGGGCTGAGCCCCAGTGGCGTAGTGGTTGTGCGCGGGACTGCGGCCCACTGGGACGGAGGTTCCATTCCAGCAGTGGGGCTGGGCCTCCTACTCCCACCACCGGAGAGCAGTGATGTCCAAAAAACAAAAACAAAACAAAAAAAAAAAAATAATTTCTTCTTCCATGAAATTTACCTCTAAACTACATGTTTGTAAATAAACTCCATGGAAATAATTATTGGGGGTGGGGGGAGGATTGGTCCCCTAGAGGATGTAAACAAACCCAAATGGGATGATCTGGAGCTCTGCTTGCATAGTGGGTTGAGAGTGGGCTGCCACCTAGAAGGTCAGCAGTTTGAAACCACCATGAGAGAAAAATTTCTCTCCTGTAAAGATTTATAATCTCGGAAACCAACACGGTCAGTTCTGCTGCCCTTTAAGGTGGGATTGACTGACATCAGGGAGTTCTTCAGCTTGATAGCTTATGAGTGTGGTGCACATGATCCATGCACTCACTGGAAAATGAAAAGCTGGAGGTGTAAGACCCTCCAGAGACACCCAAGAAGTAATACCTGGTGAGTGAGTTCTGAAATCCTGTGGTGCAGAATTCCAGTCTGACACACGGATCAATCTGGTGATAGCTGGCCTTCTTCTGTATTGAGAAACGTATCTAGCTTCCTTGCTTCTGCTATTTCCTTTGGCATTGCTGGTATATTTTGTATAACTTTTCTCCTTATCATTCAGGAGGTTGGATCGCAAACAAGCTGCAATGCATTGCTGAGAAGAATCCCTGCAGCATGTGAGGGATTGTGTAAGATTTTAAAGTGAGGAAAGTAAATATATGAAGCAAAGAACAAAGGCGCAAAGTAACCTTTAAAAAACAGAGATGTAGTATTATTCCTGTTTGCATTTGCCTTTATTATTTTGCAATATAAAGATGCACAAACACTTATCACCGAGCCCTATAAATAGTGCATCACCCTGCCCCAGATCCCAGATTCCTCTCTTCCTCACTCCAAGTAAGTCTTATCCTGAAACTTGTTACTCATTTCCCTGGTTTTCTTCCTAATTTTGATCTCCTGTGCTTTTTCTTTCAGCAGCATAGCAGTTAGAGTTGCATGTATGGAATAGACTATATGGAATAAAATATATAGAATCATTGTTCATTTTTCTGTTACTTCTTTGGACAACCTTTTATTTTTGAGACATACATTTGATAATTGTATGATATTTCACTGTATGATTACAACACAGCTTAATTATACAGTCAATGTACAATTAATTAAGCAGACATTGGATTATTTCTTCCTCTTTGCGATTATGAGCAATGCTCTTAGAATGATTCGTGTGTGTGTGTGTGTGTCTTTGAGGAAGGCAGCTATGCTCACCACTATGCCACCAACACTGCACAATGTGTGTGTTTGAATGTACTTATGAAAGAACTTTTTTATTTTTATTTTGGGTTTTTTTTGTGTATGTGTGGCATCACTGCCCTCTTGGTGGGAGTAGGAGGCCCAGCCTTGCTCCTGGAGTGCTGCTGCTGGATTTGAACCATCAACCCATTGGACCGCAGTCTCGCACTCAACCACTACGCCACCAGGATTCAGCCCAGGGAAAGAATTTTTGAGGGCATCAACTTAGCATTGGGATGGCTGGGCTTTCGTATATGTGCATATTCAACCTTAAAAACAAACTGTTTTCTAGTGTTTGAGCCTCTGAATGCTAACCAACCGTTATCGCTCAAATTCTGATTGGTGGCTCCACCCCTTCTCAACATTTGGCCCTGAAGGACTTTTATTTTAACCAGTGGACTAGGGGTGTATTCAATGTAGTTTTAGTTTATATTTCCTTGGTTACCAAAGGAATTAAACAACTTTTCACTTCTCTGGTGCTGGCCTTTTTGATAAATATCTCTCCGTTTCTTTTGCTCATTTTTACACTGATTGCTAGATTTTTGCATATGAGCTCTTCATATATTCTGGATTCTAATCTTTGGCTAATTACACAGATTCTGGATGCTAATTGTCAGTCGATTATATAATATAAGCAGGTAGTATATGCTCCTGAGTTGTGCCTTGTTTCTGTGTTACGTGGTATTTTATTCTCTTTGTGATCTCTTATTTGTTCATTTATTTTAAACTTAAATTTTTTTAAATTTTAAACTTTTATGTGAATTTCTAAAATTGCCATTCAGTTGATTGCAGCTCATAAGGACCCAACAGGGCAGAGTAGAACAGTCTCTGGGGTTTCTGAGGCTATAAATACTTTACCGGAGCAGAAAGTCTCATCTTCCTCCCATGTAGTTGTTTTGGGGTAGAAACTGATGACTTGGTGGTTAGCAGCCCAACACATAGGAATCCAGTGAATTAGGTGAAGGTTTATCATATAGATCATCAGTTTTGTATGTATTCAACAATCCATACACATTTTGTTTCAGTTCATCCATTGCAATTTTCTCAGTGGGTCATTCTTCCACTTCCTATTTACATTTCTCCATCTTTTTAACCCTTTCAACTTTGTCCTTGAATCAATGCCTCCCTTTTGATCTTAAATGGTCAACTGTGCTAACATGGGTGTGAGTTCATTTCCAGATGTGAAGAGTGTGTGAAGGTCATCTTCTTGGCGGTCTCACCAGTCTCTAACCAACTAGGAACCTGATCTCTTTTCTGATTGGGGGGTTTTGTTTCTCATTATTCGTGAGCTATAGTAGGCCAATTGAACTTGGTGTCCCCCAAGTCTATTGTCCTGATTACCAGGCACATCGACTCATTCCTTCGAGGTGTTTGGTTGTGTCTAAGAAACTTTCGTCATTTTGTCTCCTGAGTGCTCCACCACATTCCTGGGTATATTTGCAGCAAAGATAAATACATATATACAAATATCCCTGATAAAATCTATAGCTATTGGTGGGTATGCACTCATTCTTCGGTGCTTCTACATTTAATGCAGTTAAATGCATTAACCTTTCCTTTAGTGTTTTTGTGTCATAAAATCATCACTAAACAAAAATTTAAGGAACCCTGGTGGTGTAGTGGTTATGTGTTGGGCTGCAATCCACAAGGTCATGCAACCACCAGTCACTGCTCAAGAGAAAGACCAGGCTTTCTACTCCCGAAAACAGGTATAGTGACCCCCGTGGGGTCACTGTGAGTCAGCCTTGACTCGATGGCATGGCAGTAAGTTTAGCTTTGGTTATTAAGGAATGGCTACCATAGCCTCCTATATTGTCTCTGTGGTAATTATATAATCTGTTGTCAGTTTGAGAGGATTAAGAGTATAGGGATGGAGTTTAGCCTGTCAATCAGATCATAGCTTGATGACCTCACTTGGAGACGTTAAAGAGATAAATAGCTCACTGGAGGCAGAATGCAGGCTCACTCCCTGGGAGGCATTACAGCTGACAAGACACATGGAGCGACACTAGTGCCCTCAGCTGGAGGAGCCACATAGAGACCCCTTCCAGCACTGAGATGCTTACAGTGGCACTATCCACAAGACTTTCCACCTACTGGCCTGTGATTGCCCTGCATTCAGTGTCATTGCATGTGTTGTGTGAGACTGAAGGGGACTTTACAGACTGGCATTGGACATATGGGCTAATATCAGACTTATGGACTTGATCTAGATTGGGCTAGGATGTTCTCTCAATTGTACTTGTACTTATATACAGCTCTTTCTTATATGCATATGTGTCTATGGATTTGTTTCTCTAGTTTACCCAGAATAACACATTATGGTACCAAGAGTGGGGTACTAGAGGAACAAATCATAAAAATGGAGAATGGATGTTTGTTTGACCTCTGCTTTGTGGTAGTTTATCTTCTTGGGCTAGCCAGAGGTCAGATTATGTCCATGTGGTTTACTGGGTTATTTTCTGGAGAGAATATGGGAAGTTAAAGATATTTTTTTTTAGTCATTTTATTGGGGACTCTTACAACTGTAATCACATTCAATACATACATCTATTGTATGCAAAACACATTTGTATATTTGTTGCCATCATCATTCTCAAAGCATTTGCTTTCTACTTAAGTCCTTGGTATTAGCTCCTCATTTTCCTCTCCTCCCTGTTCCCTCCTCCTCATGAACCCTTGATAATTTATAAATTATTATTTTGTCATATCATAAACTATCTGATGTCTCCCTTTACCCATGTCCCTGTTGTCCGTACCCAAGGGAGGAGGTTATATATAGATCCTTATCATTGGTTCCTCCTTTCAACTCGACCTTCCCTCCACCCTCCAGGCATCACCACTCTCACCACTGGTCCTAAAGGGATCATCTGTCCTGGATTTCCCATGCTTCCATTTCTTATCTGTACCAGTGTACATCACCTGGTCTAGTCGGATTTGTAAGGTAGAATTGGGATCATGATAGTGGAGTGGGGGAGGGGGGAGATGGAAGCATTCAAGAATTAGAGGAAAGTTGCAGGTTTCATTGTTACTACACCGTACTCTGACTAGCTCATCTCCTCCCTGCAACCCTTCTGCATGAGAATGTCGCTTCACCTACAAATGAGCTTTGGGTTCCCAATATGTACTCCCCCTCATTTATAATGGTACAATTTTTAGTTCTTTGGTGCCTGGTACCTGATGCCTCCGACACCTCGTGGTCCCACATGCTGGTGGGCTTTATTGCTTCAGAGCTGGATGGCCATTTGTTTACTTTCAAGCCTTTAAGACCCCAGATGCTATATCTTTTGATAACCGTGCACCATCAGCTTTCTTCAGCACATTTGCTTATGCACACATTTGTCGTCAGTGACCAAATCATGAAGACAAAATTTTTATACCATCTTTTTGAAGCCCCTTTGTTTATGTTTGTATACATTGGGTCTGCCTCTAACCTCTCTATTCTGTTATAGAAATGATATGGATGCTAACATATATGTGATATTTAGGGAGGTAATTCTTCTCTGCTCTTCTTCAAGAGTTTCTTGATGAGGAGAGCCCCTGTTAAGATATTAAATAAGCTATATTTAATTTATCTATTAATTTATGCAGAATTACTATTTTTGAGATTGATCTTTCCTACCCATTAATAAACTATTTCTCTAAGTAGATCTTTTATATAGACTTTCAACTATGCTTTTTAAGTCTCTTTTTGAAGGTTTTACACTCATTTTGTTGTACTCACACCTAAATACCTTGTTTTTTTGATATCACTGAAATGCTATCTTCTCAAAATGTTCTTTTCTGGGCTGTTGTTTTTTGACAGTAGAGAAATGCCACTGATTTGTATATTGTGCTTTTTGCACTCAGCAACATTTGAAAAACTCTCTTACAACTCTCTCAATGTTATATATGCATCCATCTTAATTTTCCATATATACAATCATGCCGGGAGGTTTCTTCCTTCTTAATCTTTATCATGTCTAGTGTGTGATACGATAATGCTGATATAATATGATATATTATATAATATATGTATAATATGATAATATGATATAATATGTATATTATGATATAATATGTATATTATGATAATGCTGAGTAGAAGCGCAGATGACAGCACACTCGCCTTGTTCCTCGTGGTAAGAGGAAAGGAGAGGGCTGATGCTGGTGGTGTAGTGCTTCCCCCTCGGGCGGGGATCCAGATGCTCTGCAGGTCAAAGCCAGCAGCAGACCCACAGAAGAAAGA